>JAQIWR010002007.1:0-12164 GCA_034695945.1 Glomeris hexasticha
TTTGAAACATAGTTTTAGTGCTAGATCGCTTGGTGCATAATGCCCTGTGGCTCATTCATCCCCGGTCTCCCCTATATGTTTAAATGATTTGTAATCATTAGTGGCCACCTGGTGTTTTAATTACTTTCCGGACCTCCTACATTGTTTTAATGCAAAAAATAAGTGGTTTTTCAACAATAAAAGTAACATTGCTTGGAATGTCACATTTTATTTCGATGTCATGTAGAAGACCAAATTATAGTAGGTCGAACATTGTGGACAAAAGAGGACAGACAATTCAACAGTGTGCTAAATTAAAAATTAAATTACAATGCTCTATTTTATAAAATTCAAACATTATGCTGTACGACACAGATACTTTTGTATACATATTAATGAAAGCAAATACATGGATCGAGATATCGGTCAAGGATTTTATCCATTTAAAATTTATAACGTTGTCCATTTTACAAGTAAAAAGTGGATAGTTTTAAACTCATTGTTTTATAATTCAGCAATTTTGGTAAATCCCCAAAATCAAGTTATGCAATCATATCCGGTATATTGTGCATATTTCAACAGGTATTGTCAAAATGGCCATCAACACCCTCTTACATAACAGCATATACAAACTTCGTATCATTGAATCAAAATAGAATATAATAAATATCCGATACAGATAAAACTTGTCAGGAAGTAACACAGGGTGTCTACTAAACTTTCATTTCAAAATTCCAGCATTTTCAAGGATATTTATAACTTTTCCCAGGACACAAAATACATAAAGTGAAAGATAATTACATCACAAACCATATTAATCCCTTAAAGGTGAACTGACACGGTTTCGTAAGGTACCCTAAGACTTTAACTACCTGAAGAAAAGTCACAAAGAAAGCAAGTGGTGCAACAAAACATCTGTGAAAATTAGTAAAAAAAGTTATTAGATGTCAGTGCTTGACCGTCATTTTATTGAGACCCTTATAATTGATGCTCCTCTATCCAGAAAGCCAGGGGATCATCAATTATAAGAGTCTCGATAAACCTTTAACATCTAATAACTTTTTTTTACTAATTTTAACAGACATTTAGTTGCACCACTTGCTTTCTTCATGACTTTTCTGCAAGTAGTTAAAGTTTCAGGGTACCTTACGAAACCGTGTCAGTTCACCTTTAAATAGTAAAAAATTTATAAAATATATGAGCTCAAATAAAACAAGGACAAAACTGTTTACGGTTAAGTTGTTTATCGCTGTATAACATACAATGAAATCCCAGCTTTTTAAAACATTTAAATACTGTATTATTTATTGTAAATAGCTTAATTAAGTTAATAAGAAAATAATATAAATGCTGAGGAATTATCAAAATTAAATAGCTGCAGTGTTAACATATGGCAATGGAAAGTTTTACCGTGGAATGATTTCACGGTAATATGCATATATTTCATACTTAATTACAATTGGGACCAGGTTAATTATGTGATGATAAGTACTGAATATGAATGGAGCAAAAAAGGTGAAAGCAATTTTTGGCAGTAGCTATGTTCTAAATTGTTATAAATTGGCATGGTTTCCTCTTTGCGTGTCTAGGCATTTCTCTACTTGCACAACGCATGGTCTGAGCCACTTCGCTGTGCTGTCAACTTAATAATCATGTGGCAATTTGCTGGAATTGCAACAGCAACTGGATTCATCATCATATTACTGGTGATCCCACTTCAAATTATGGTGGGAAATATATTTACAAAGATCAGGTAAAGAAAGTTGTCGATTCGCGTGTTTGACAATACGTTTGCGCCAACTCACACTCAAATTTGGTAAATCTATTACTATTAACCTTTATTAAGTCCAATACATTCATTGTTACCAAATAATATTATATTATTATCTATTGTTATAACAATTTAGTAAGGTATAAACTTCACGAGTTCCTTTGAACGCATAAAAAAACAACAAAAATTGCGCTAAGTAAAAACCACTTAGATTTAATTAATACATGCATTTTAAATTCAGATTATATTTAATTGTGTGCATAACAAATTAATTAAGTCACTACTTACAGTAGAACCTCCTTAAACAAATACCCTATAAACTGATATCCTCGGTAAAATGTTATCAAACGCCGATCCCAACACGGGCCTCTCAATTGCACCTTTCCTATCTAAACAAACAACCCCGCTAAACTAATACAAATATCCGGTCCTAATATAAATAATATTAGTTTAAGGAGGTTCTACTGCATATAATATTTGTGCCGATTTAAATTTAAATTGTAAGTTGGCCGCATGGACATTGCTCTTTGCGGCAATGAGCGATTGCATACGGAAAATAAACGTATTATATAATGAGATTTATGTGTTAAATTAGGCAAGGCAAAGTGACAGTATCTGATGCCAGAGTAGGAATGATGAATGAAATCCTATCTGCAATGAGGTGTATTAAAACATTCGCGTGGGAAGCACCGTTCCGCGCGAAACTTGCGGAGCACCGCCGGTAAGACTGTTTTATTTTGCTACGTAAATTAAACATTCTTGAACTTACACCATAACTTGCAGAAAGGAACTGAGAAGCATTCTTAAGATGGGGCTAATAAAAGCAATTGATATTGCAATTTACAACATATCATCCAAAGTCACCATTCTGTTCACGTTCATCGTTCTCATTTTCACGGGAGGAGTTTTACGAACGGAAACAGTGTTCCTGTGCATTACATTCTATGCACAGATGAGGATATCAATGGCTTACATTTTCCCTCTTTCCATTAAATACATATCAGAAGCCATTGTTGGGCTGAAGAGGACAGAGGTACGTGAATTAAGGTAACGCGCATAGTTATCGTCATCGCGCGAGAAATGTTGCTCACAGGGTTGACGTATGAATGCAGGACTTTCTTTTGATGGAAGATGACTTCATGGGAACAAGCAATAATGTTATTGGAAGTGATCCAGAAAAGAAAGGAGCTTGGTTTAGAAATGCAACAGTGAAGTGGAGCAAGGTGAGACTGAATTACGTACAAGCGTCCAATTAAATGCTGTACAATGTGATTTATTAAGTTCTGCATAATAATATTGTGTAGCAAGTTCTAGTGGAAGTATAACAAATGCAAACGTGCAATCATTCTCTAATTAATCTATGATTCATTGCAGGACGGCTCATCGGTGATGAAAGACGTGTCGTTCTCGTTAGACGAAGGCCGACTTTTAGCGGTTGTTGGAAAAGTTGGATCAGGAAAAGTAAGAACAGTACTTAAACTCCATTAAACTTTCAGGCAACATCTTCAATTGTTAATGTTCCTATGTAGACTACACTCCTACTATCAATTCTTGGCGAATCGATAACGGCAAGCGGAAGCGTGAAAGTGAATGGCAGCGTTGCGTATGTTCCACAAGAACCATGGCTCTTTCCCTCAACAATAAGGGAAAATATACTGTTTGGCCTGCCATTCAATGATGAAAAGTACTGGGAAATCCTCCGAATATGTTCTTTGTCTGAGGTAAGGTACTTAACGCATACACGCATCGCATAACCCTAATTATGTTTTCAACACAACTATTTTGACATCCCCAATTAAACTTTATAATTTTAAGGTACCTTTTACTATTAGCTATAATACAGAACAATGCTTAGTTTTCTTTTGATAATGACTACTGTATCTCATTTAAAAGTACGTGAAAGCAACACCTTGTTTCTGACGCGCGTTCATGTTTGCGGCCATTTTGAATGTGCACTAGACTAGCGCCAACTGCGGAATCATATTGAACTAAATTTGAATAGAAGCAGGCAGAACATCGCTTTAAACTGTATCAATAGCAAAGATCTGGAATAAAGATTGCGTGTTTAGAAAAATGTGGGGCATTAATTTTAAAATGTCCTTCGTACATCAAGCGTGCATGTGCAACCACATGAAAACCACTAAAATTGTTGCATGAATATAATTACAAATGAAAATAACGTATTTTGAGGATCCACTTTTAGAAATGTTGAATTTGAAATTTTAACATACACGCAATAATAATAATGATGCGTATAGTACTGAGCAACACGTCTTGTAATGAGACAAGAAAATCCCTGAAACAATTAATTTTGCACATGAATACTAAGAAATATTGGTCTTTCAAATACATTATCCTAGAGCTCAAAGTTGTCCTGAAAGTATTGAAATTCCTGGAAAACTCAATTATGTCCTGAGATGTCCTTACATTTTGAATATTGTCCTGATTGTCCTGAATATTAAGTTATCATTTAATTTTCTTTTAATATTTAATTTCACTATGGCGCTGATGCTACAGGACTTTATGCTCTGTTGGTTAGATTGGTGGCAAGAGGGAGCCACTGTTCTCAGTGTTACAAAAGACTACGTTAGAGTTTTCAAGTATCAACAAATTCTCTCTCTCTCTCTTCCTGTCTTTGTCTTTGGGGCATCTGTTTGTGTACCGTGGTGAAATCAAACTCAATGTGACTTTACAGTTGTGGAAGCTTCATTTGTCTTCATTTAAATTGCAAAATCGTCATTATCTAAAATTAAGATATTTTGCCGATCAAATACAATAGGCTGCGAAGTTTAAATACATGACCCCCTAACGGAGTGACAGTGAGGTAAATTTTCATAATGGCATTTGCAAAATATGTGCAGAAAATGTCCTGAAATATGGTTGAAATCACTGATAAAACACAATGCACATTTTTCATGTCAATATTTCTCCAAAATTACGTACAGCGTGTCGAATAGATAGAAAAATTAGTTATTTTAAATTACAATGTGATATGAACAACATCATTTTAAGTTTCCTTTGTGCATCCCTATTTCCTATTTGGCAGGATTTGAACAGTTTTCCTGATGGTGAATTGACACTTGTTGGTGACAAAGGAATAACCCTAAGCGGAGGGCAGCAATCGCGCATAGGTCTTGCTCGGTAAGAAACGAAGTCCTTTTGTTAACTTTCCATATTTCCTTTGTTGACTAATCCTAATTTTACATAATTGACACAGTGCTCTATATGCTGATGCTGATATCTATTTGTTGGATGATCCGATGAGCGCAGTCGATGCCATAGTTGCGAGAAACATATTTAACACGTAAGTTTAAAGAAGATATGTGGAAAATGTCTAATGCTATGCTAATGTCGTTTATGTTCATTACTTAAAGCTGTATCAAAGGTTATTTGAAGGACAAGATTGTCATATTGGTTACACATCACGTGCACTTCCTGCAACATGTCAACTGTGATATCATCACATTGTCAGAGGTGAGAATATACATGCTTAAATATGAAGATATTGTTATGAGACATCTGAATATAATGTTAGTTAATCAAATTTAAATTTTACGAAATAAATGATTGGTCATTCAAATGTTCCTAAAAAAAAAATAAAAGTAACAAAAAAAAAAACAACTAAAAAACACGTAAACCTTAATAAGATTTTAAGATAGTGTCATATATTTGTTAACTATTTTCAGGGAATGGCTACAGTTGCAATTGGAACAGACAAAATTGAGAATGAACCCACAGACAAGTATTTGGAACTTCCTAAAATCAAACCTAACCGCGTGCCAAGCGAAAAGAAAATGATCTCGGTAATGAAGTTAATGTATTCAACTTTTACAATTAAGGTTCTTACATAAATAAACGTTTAATATGTTATGTAGAATAACCAGAACACTATAAAGAAAGAGGAAACAAGATCAGGGGAAGTTCCAGGAAGAATCTATTATAAATACTTTGCGACCGCGTATGGATTCTTCGGACTGCTCTGTATAACGGCACTAACGCTATTGGTAGTTGCTATATCTTGTGTTGGAGACTACTGGCTAAGCTATTGGTAAGTTAACTAGCTCCTATTCATGGATTTACCATGCATTAAAACATTCATTTCATTGTAGGTCTGATGCAGAGGAAAGATGGCTTCGGCATCATTCCGCACTCAACTATACGTTTGTTAACGACACCAAGGCTCATTTCTCCGTTCCAATATTCCACTACAATTTAACCACACAACAATGCCTCATCGTCTTCACCATATTCGTTGCAGGACTTGTAGTTACCTCTTTCCTATTTGCATTCCTATTCTACGCCATCTGCCTGAAATCCTCGTCGAAACTTCACGAGAACATGGTACGCGGCGTAATTGGAACCAACATGCAGTTTTTTGATGAAAATCCCATTGGTAAGATACAATACCATGTCATAGCAGCCATGCATGATTATATTAACCAATTTTACAATATATTCATGTAGGTAGGATTTTAAACCGGTTCGCGAATGATATGGTCGGCATCGATGAAATCCTGCCAGTGAAACTAATGGATGGGATAACCGTGAGTTGTTTCCTCGTAAAGGATAGTTTAGAATTGTTAATACCATGTTATCAAACACTAATTAATAATCTTTTATGGCAGGTGATCTCATCATTGTTAGGCGTTATGATTTTGGCTACCGTATCGTACTGGTGGTTGTCGATATCGGCAATCATCTTCTTGATCGTATCACTGCTCATGTGGAAAGTCTACGTGAAGACGTCATGTGATGTGAAACGTGTTGATTCCACAAGTAAATATCACTTTGTGTTTCATTGCATGATAACTGTCATCATTAAACCATCACTAAACAATAATTGAAGCATTTCGCGCTAGAAATATGCCGTACGCCACTAAAAATGATGCAATTCACTAATTAAATCATCCTATAAATTAACTGAAGTAATACAGTGAAACCAGTTCAGGGTGGAAACTAAAGGGACCTGAAAAGCTTTCCACCATACACAGGTTTTCCAGCAATGAGGTGTTTTGAAAAACAGCAATCGTAGCGTGGATGGGTTAAAATAGCATCAAATTGCGATTTTACTTATACGCAGAGCACTCCGAATGTTGGAAGCCCAATTAAAGGATTAGTTAAGTGCTCCATTGTTCGCCAATTAGCCGTCATTGTTTGCTAATTAGCCATGAGGGGGAATGCTGCCGCATTGAATAGAGTTGATTGGAAAAAACCGGATCGGACACTGGAGTGTTACCTAATCCTTTAATTGGGCTTGGACCATTCGTAGTGCTGTGAGTATAGAATACGTTTTTGGTTTCATCTGGTTTACGCATATATCCAGCACATTTTCAGTGTAACGGAAGTGTCGTCATCTCACTTTCTGGCGTTAAAACACTTATCGCTGAGGATGCGATGGCTTGGTTAAAAGCCGCCATATTGCTTTTGTTGGTAGCCACGTGTTTCAGTGTAGTGGTGCTTCGTCTACAGTCGTTTCAGAGAGATTCTATCTATGTCTCAAGGTTGTGAGCCTCCCCCGTAAAGCCCCTAGTTGTTATTTTTACCTTAGACAGGCTTCTACCAAAAACAGGTTTCACCGTAATTAATATTAAATAAGTTGTTTACAATGGGATTGATATTAAGAAACTAGTATACATTTCATACTAATATTTAATATAAAATATATTTTCAGCACGAAGCACAATGTTTGCGCATATGAGCTCATCGTTCCGAGGCCTAACATCCATACGGTCATTCAATAACTGCGATGACGTCATCAAGCAGTTCCAGAAATTCCAAGACCTAAATACCTCAGCGTGGTTCCTTTGTTTGTCTATGAACCGAGCTTTAGCACAATGGGTGGACATATCGTGTCTTTTGCTACTTGTCGCGACATCAATCATAATTCTTAGCGGGAAAGCTGGTATGTAATACAGAATCATTATTCCATATTCTAAAACAACTAACAATCATGTAATGTTTAGGGGTAACTGGTGGGGAAGTAGGACTTGCATTATACCCAATCATACAGTTGATATCGATACTGCAACTGAGCATCCGGCAGTCTTCGGAAGCCGCGAATCAGGTACGACAAAGGCTTGTGCCTTAAGTATTGTAAACTTAGTTATATAACACTTTTAAATGTACTAATAAGTGAAAGTACAAATTCCAGATGACCAGTGTTGAGAGGATATTGGAATACAGCAAGTTGTCACTGGAGGAAACATGCGACAAGAATCCTCATCTAGAACCACATTCGTGGCCAACCAAAGGAGATATACAATATGATGCAGTCAGTTTGCAATACAAAACTGGTTCCAATTTAGCATTGAAAAATGTAAATTGTTTCATCACAGCAGGAGAAAAGGTAATTTTGCGACTAAAGACTACCTGCAAGTGTCATTACGCGCGGTGATATCAAAATCAACGCTCACAGCTAGACAACTTTAACTTACAATACGAACTATGAGTTAGACTGCAACATTAATTATTTGTTGGCTTTTACAACGTTCCAGGTTTACTAAATCTACCATATTCCGTTACTAACATCATTTACATAAATCTATTTTCACGAAAAACATTTTTTGTCGTCTTCCTTTTTGTCGAATAGTTGGGTAACTGGGTAAATCCAGCATTTTTTATTACAAATACAGATTGGAATTGTGGGTAGGACTGGAGCTGGGAAGAGTTCCCTATCATCATCACTACTTCAACTTTGCCGAACATCCGGAACAATCCTCATCGACAACGTTGATATTTCCAAACTGACGTTGCAAAGCTTGCGACAAGCAATTTCCATCATTCCACAAGTTTGGAAATTTAATATTTGGTTAATGTTATCAAAATTAAATAGTAATTACACAACATGGTAAATGTGTCATTTGTTATTTGTTATAGGAATCGGTGGTCTTCTCGGCAACAGTAAGGTTCAACATTGATCCGTTTGAAAAACACAGCGATGCTGAGTTATGGGAAACATTGGAAAGAGTGCAACTAAAGGCAGTGGTGGAAAACTTAGAACAGAAACTTGATACTCGTATTACTGCTGCCAACTTCAGTGTGGGCCAAAAGCAGCTGATATCTCTGGCGAGGGTTTTGTTGCGCGACAATAAGATCGTAATCTTCGACGAAGCAACATCCAGCATGGACATTAGGTATTTGACATTCCCAGTTAGAATGCATTCCAAATCATTAACAATCAATATTTAAAACCTCAAAACACAAGATGTACTATAGAGCTGTTAACGTTAAGCAGCCTTGTTCCGAGTTCGAAATCACTACTGCTTCAACGAACTAAAACTTGTTACAAAACCCAATAATCTTTGTTAATAGCTAAATAGTTATAGCATTACCCATACAAGCAGACAACATCAATAGTTATTTTAAAATGATTTATTGTCAGCCGTTAAGATGTAAAATTCTAATCAAATTGCATTGATCTATCCAGCTGCACGCGATAAGCGTGAACTTTTGACCGCAGTTTTACATTTCCATGTCATAACTAAAAATTTAATGACAAGAGTATATGACAGGTTTAGAGAGTATTCCACTTAATATTTCCTTATTTAAGTACCATATTGCATGTTTGGCTCAACTGACGCGAGCACATTCTACCGAAAAATTATCAAATTGACATCTTGGTCGTTGCTCTAAGTACTAAGTACTACTAATACTTCAAGGGTATCTGAAATTCTTTGCAAACTTTCCAGAGGAAATTGTAGCGGATTGTTTCTTTAGTCATACTTGTAGCGATTAGAATCGGCACATGCCCGCAATCGGCAAACTATTAATGATTTTCATTTCAAACAACAATTCATAAGTTCAAACAAAACTTAAATCTCATTTTTAGGTGACATGAACATTGTCCTAATGTATATTTGAAATGAAATTCGTAGTGCTTCATACAAAATTTAAATCCTTGATTCAGGTAACAAAGTACTCATTTTCCCACGTGCATTTCATTTCAAATACAGTCGTTGAGGTTTTTACTTATGTTACTGCCTGGAACTGTTTCCTTAATTAAACTTCCATCAGTAAATTACAGATTAAACTGTTTATGGATCATTAACTAACTAAAATGTTTTTTTATAGGACGGAGGAAGTCGTACAGCAAGTTCTCGACACGCAATTCTCCAATCGAACGGTATTAATCATAGCCCACCGGTTGGACATGGTACTGAAATGTGACAAAATTATGGTGAGAGTTAGCACTATATGTTATCAGAACAATTTGCAAATGGTTAAATAAGAAAATAAAAAATATTATGTTTTTCGACAACTCAGGTAATGGATGCCGGTAAAATTGCGGAATACGACACACCGCAGAATCTACTGCAACAATGCAACGGCTTATTGTTTCAGCTACTGAAATCTCAATCTGAATCCATGAACAAAGAAAGTTAAATCCTTTCATCATTTGTCGCTAACGTAATATGTATAAAAAATAATTTATGTTTTAAACTCGCGTATGTAGTAATATTTAAATAGTTTCGAATAAAGAACCATTGTATAGAAATTAGTGTTTGTCTCAGTCTTATTTTCGTTATAATATTTCAGTACCTACCTACCTTGACTAATTACATTATTCTTATGACAATTGGAAAATAATTTGGAATATCGACGTTAATTAAGATATTCTACAATTCTTAAATTCTTTAAACCATTGTTATCTCCACTGGTTTTCCATAAGAGATTTTATATTATTACCCTTCCCTTACTGCAGATAACTAAGTTAATTATGTAACGAAATATTTTGCATTCCGTACGTGCTTCGACATTGTCGCCAATTACATTTTTACCGCGTAATTATAACCGGCACAATTTATTACATCAACGATTGAATCGGTGTAACAAATGTAAATAATTGTTAATTAAAGAAATAATTTGATCTGCCTTATATATGATAAGAATGGAATATCGTTTTCCAAAATGCATTAATTTATTGCCCGTTAATTTGATAGAAATTGAAATACGTATACAAGTCAGAAACAGTTATAATTATTTCTGTATGAATTGAATGTATTTCCAATAATAACAGTGACTTACAATAAATATGTGCCACTGTAGTCAATTATTTTGCAGAATTCCATTAATTCAGTCTCAAAATAGAACTCCATATTAGAATATTATTTCAATTATTCCAGCTTTTCTTACATTTCAATCGGATTTGTGGAATAATATGAATAGAAACTTGCAGAGAGGTAAAATAACGGATAAAATAACGAAATCTGACCTTAATCGATGTACATCATAGCGGGAAAATTGGAATTTCCTGCTTTTAAAATTTCCGCGGTTTTTCATCATTTGTACCCCGTAAAACTCAAAATATATCGACGTTCCCGTCGATAACGACTTCTTGCGATGAAACAGTTCTTGTTTTCCGGTAGAAAACCGGTAAAAGTTCGATTATGTAGCAGATTTTTGCGATTTCGGTCCCTCTGCGATCGTGTTTCGTCTTCAGTGCGCCATTTTGGGCGCAAAAAAGTCCTGGGAAGAAACGACACGGCGTTGTGCTGCCACCTGGCGTCACGTTACCGAACTAATTGACCGATTAAACGATTGTGTGGTTTCAGTAAGTGTCCAGTTCTGCCATAAAACGTTTTCCGAATAATCTTACATATTTTCTAGGAAAAATGGTCAATAATGTGTTGTGTAAAGTCACATATTATTCAATCGGAACAACTGACGCTGGATTAAATGATGCCATGGTTGTTTTGACGCCACCGGTTTGACGCCAGGCCGGTATGACGCCATTATTGAGTGCCCAATTAAATGCATGCTTTCAATAGAAGAGATATCTTTTCTCGTGGAAAAATTCACAAACTATGGTCTAAAATTGAATTTTCTTGAAAGATACTGCGGACCCTTACAAAACACACTTCTTGCATACGGTTTTTTTATTTTGTAATACTAATAAAAATTTAAAGACACTATTTGCAAGATACGTTGCTCATAGATATTTTCATGAGATATTGACATAAAATTATAACATGATTACAACAAGCTAAATATAACAAACTATTATTTGAAATTATTGTGGACATATTTTCAAACTGAATTATATATTATATATTTTGGATAATGTACTTATTCGTTTCATTAAAAATTTAATTTTACTTGAATGAATTACATATTTAATTTGAATTTTATACAGTGCATATATAATTTGAATTTTATGAACTAAACATATAATTTTAATTTAATGAGTTAAATATGTAATATTAATTTAATGAAGTGAGTTCAATATTTAATTCTCAATTAATGAATTAAATATTTAAAGGAGAACTGACAGGGTTTTGTAAGGTACCCTGAAACGTAAACTACCTGAAGAAAAGACACGAAGAAAGCAAGTGGTGAAACAAAATCTCTGTGAAAAATATTCAAAAAAAAGTTATTAGTTGTCAAAGTTTGACCGTTTGCTTTATGGAGGCACTCT
>JAQIWR010002008.1:0-12164 GCA_034695945.1 Glomeris hexasticha
CTATCTCAACTTTCTATAGTTTTTTATTGTGCACAACATATAATTTTTTTGTTATATCGGTTACTGTCCCTTTAATTACGTGGAGCTAAAGGATTTATGAGAGATTTAGAGTATGGGTTCCATGGGTTTATTAGTGTTTATAATGCTGTTAATGGAAGTGCATGCAGTATATATATAGAAGTATGACTGTCACTCAGTGGCCAGCAAGAAAACTTAGTAATTTGGGCACTGTGAACTTGCAGCTCTCGGGTCAGTTCGGAAATGGGTATGGGGTATTATTGTATCATATAAACTGACACGCATCGATTTTCAAAGTGAAATGCGACGTCATTGCCCACGTGCAGCCCCATCCTGAGCATCCTCAGATAAAATGATGCAGCCACGTGACCTTAGGTCGCAGGTCAAAGGAGTCTGAATCAAACACTTGGCCACGTGCATTGGCATTGATATGTGCTATACACACCCATACACTCCCACACAGCTCAGAATTCGCGATTATCATACTTTTGCAATGGCTATTGAACCAATCATTGTCCATCTCCACAATCTAAGAACTACAAATCACAACATATGTTTCTCAAGAAATTCAAGTCAGACATTAAATAAATGTTTCTTAGTGAGATATGAGATATTCTAAGTATGAATCGGATTCTCCTTAGAACATGCCAATTAGTTCAATGTACAATGTTCAACACATTAAACGTGGGCATGAAATTATTACAAAAAAATTGACATTGAAACCTAATTGTGTGAGTAGGCTATGTATAAGGAAAAATTTCAATGTGAAATTGATAATCTCACACAGCTCTGACTGTAAAAAGTCTATATTGCAAAGAAATTCTCATTTTTTCCCCCCAATATTGAATTCAGTAAAAAAGTTTAACAAGAAAAAATGCTTAATCAAAACTCCTTGATCAAAAATTCGGTGTATTCGACCTTAAAGTTAGCTTCACCGCCTCATTACAAATCCCCTGTGGCTTTCCAGCAAAACCCTAAAAGCTGGTTTTAAAAATCCGTATATCTTTCTCTACGATCCTAAAAATCGAAACGTAAAACCAATAATGAGGTGGAATACAACTTCCCAATTAGAACAAGGATAATTCTATTACTTTTCATTATCGATATCTGGATCACGATGACATTAGCAGTGCTTTTCGAGGTAATATGTTACCGATGCAGGACTTTTTAGTCCCTTATGTAATCATATCCTGCATATAGTATTGTTCAAATTACCGAAGATTATAGAAAATATTAACAAAAGTTTTACAGACTACATATGTTACCGTGAGTTTGGCCACAACAGTGAGTTTGGCCCTAAAACACGCGGCAAAACCGGTTTTTACCGTTAAATAACGGTTTTTTCGCAAAACAACCGTGAACATAAAAGAACCGGATCGTGTCAAAATGTATTTATAACTAGTTTTGGTTACGTTAGGTTCACTAGTTATGATTCGGTAACTTATAACGCACTAGTTGCTGGAGTTACACAATTTTCAGTTACCGAATCATAACTAGTTAGCCTAACGTAACCAAAACTAGTTATAAATACGTTTTGACACGATCCGGTTCTTTTATGTTCACGGGTGTTTTGCGAAAAAACCGTTATTTAACGGTAAAAACCGGTTTTGTCGTGTTTTAGGGCCAAACTCACTGTTGTGGCCAAACTCACGGTAACATATGTATATGAAGTGTAACTTTTACAGCACTTAATTTTGTACAGCATGCAGAAGCTGTTGCGTGACATTTGTAAGGAGATCTACTCGACATAAGGAGCATGATAATTAGGAAATGGCGCCGAGAGAGAAAAAATGCAGCAAATAATTAAGTACCCATATGCAGCGACCACCAACGAAACCGCTATCTTTACAAATTATCACACAACACTGACAGCATACAGACTAGCTGACCAATAATAAACGAAAATGAAGTTTATAATGACGCAAAAAAGTAAGAAATGTGCAGTGCATAATGTGAGCAGTGCAAAATTACATAATATGAGGTGGTGGTGATTTGAAGTGGAAACAAAAGGTCGTCCATCAACCGTTGGAAAGTGGCAGCAAAGCAGAGAAACGCCTCATTAGAAAGCAGAATTTTAATTGGCGTGTGCCAACGCATATATCTGCAAGCAAATTTCCAAATGAAGAGCCCATACTAGGTATACAGTGTATCGTGCAGCTTATCTGGTCCCACACGACTTAAGTAGGTAGCTGGCTCATCACAGCGAAACTCGCATGATGCCGCGTGCCGGAAACAAAAATGATTAAAAATCACCACTGCGCCCAAATCTCATATCGATTCACGCATTTTAATCCAGAAAACGTATTTAATTTCCGCAATTCGCCTATGTATATGTATATATAGCGGCATCTCTTTCCGGTTCTGATTTTATACATGCTCCATCGAGGGAAACAGCCACCGAAATCACCTCATACTCCAGCAAGCGCAAATTGACATTCGTTCGCACTCTGCATTTGCAATTTTATGTTACCCAGCATATGCAAATTTGCTGAAGAAATATACTTTAACATGACTTTGTAGCTTTAAAAGTTGCATAACACTGCGTTTTAGTGCATTTTTATGCATGCAAAATGCAATTTCATTAAACAAACTACGTTATTTGGTGTAAACTAGCATGAAATTTGGACATGCAGAGAAGTCATTAAAAGCAGTAATGTTCATTTAATTCTGAAAAAGTGATGTTTATTTGCAAGAATAACATTAAAATATTGATGCTATGATAAGTGTTTTCTAGAATAATAAATCTGGAAAGTCAAAGCTTCTAATAAATTGTCAAAGAAATAACGACTAGAAATTGAATTTTAATTAATCAATACATCTTGATAATATACTTAATTATTATTAAATTGTTTAGGACATTTACATAGCCATTTCTCATTTAGAAATATATAATAATTATATATAAATCATGCCGCAAATTTAATGGACGGTGGATGGCTGATTTTAAGACAAAGTATGTCAGCATCAAATACTAAAAAAGTAATTATTTACTAATATGACAAAATTAATATTGCTAAATATTGAAATTTATACAGCATAGATAATGGAAATCGTGAAAATTTGGAACATTAATATTTAAACTTCAGCAGACGCCATGCTTTTAGCTTTTGCGAAACATTTCATTATCTTCTATCTTATAGAGCATATATTATTACATAAATATAATGGTGCAGAAACAGATAAAGCAGGCAACATTTTATATATGCCATATTATACAAGTCAAATAAAGAGCACAGCAACCCTATTATTCAGTTTTATCTTTATTGTATCTTTTCCTGTATATCCCATAACGGAATTGAAGCTCAGAAAAAAGTTGATTCCAAATACGATGTCATATTTGTTAACTGATATACGACCATTGATATTAAATGTAAAAGCAAAGAAGAAAAGTGCATCGTTTGATATAGTTTTACCGTTTGCATTTAATGTAAGTAGATCAAAAATATGTTAATCGATAAATCAGCATATACTGTCATTCATATCAAAAATGCTTAGTTGCAATTAAAAACAGCTTCAGTGATGCGCATAATTATTTCATTTATTATGAATAAGTTATAATTCTTTATGCAATGAATAAAATTCAATTCATGCCATTCATCATCAACCCAATGCCAACTTGCACAAATCACTGGTGCATGTTAACATTAATGTGCTTTATCGATCAATGATGTTTTTTTTCTAAGAAAATGTATCACTTTTTCAAATAAAAATTATAAATTCACCGAAAATTCAATGATTTTACTTCTACCAATAAATCGCATGAAACCCATGACTTGAATTGATCACAAATCCCTATAAGACTTTAAGGCCCTATACAACGTACATAACCTATAGATTAACCAATAAACTAGCCAACCATTAATTCCATACCAAAATCACTTAAATCCAGACAGACAAATTCGTTGCCAAACAAATCCTTTTCTCCCCAACCCATACTGCATGCACTCACATTAATACTCAATAATCCCAAAACCTCTAAGACCCAAACTTGCTCTATAGCACTCTTAAAAGCATAAAACTCAATACAGAAGAAATAAAGTTCTATTAACCTCAAAAACCATTTGAAAAACAGGTTAAAGTCATTATTGAAATTCACAGATACCAAAAAATAGTGTCCTTGTATATAACAGGTACAGCGATTTTAAATTTATACAAGGACCATTCTTCACAATTGAAATTTTACATAAAACTGTTTATCAACTTATGTTTTCCAAATTCAATTTACAAAATTCAGCTGCAAAATTTTCCACAAGGAACGCGGCCATTGCAATAGATAAAAAATCAAAATGTCTGTTAAATATTAAAACGTTATCGTGTATTTAACATCCTTGTTAGATAATCACCCACTCAGCCTATAACAATATATCAAGTCCCATGGTTTATTATATACATTGATAACGAAAATATGAAACGAGATTACAAATGGAAAGACATTAAGGAACACAATAACCCCTTGTGCCTTTAAGCAAAGTTTACATAATGTAACATTTTTGAAGTGCAAGTGCAATATGTCAAAGGTGCATTTTATTTCTCCACAGTATTAATTAATTTTGTGCCTTGTGGTGTTCCAATATTTGTATTAAAAATAACGCAACTTTACTGTTGACAAACCTGTTTTAGAACAAAATCAATTCAGAAATGCTGCACATAAATACAGAGTAGGTTGATTATTTCTAAAAGAGGGACCGGACTTTTAATATATACAAATAGAACTTATATGGTTGCTGTTGGAATACATGCAGATTTGAGATTATGGAGCAAAATTGGGTGGAAAAATATAGTGTTAAGAGAGGATTTAAAGGGGTAAAATGTGACTGGGAGTAATAGGGAAAGTAAAGTACGATTTAGACACGTACAGTTTTTATTGTCTGCGGCTGGCTTGTGGAAAATTAAAGCCGCACTTCAATTTCCATAAGATTCAATTCAATTCAAAGTGAGTGGAGGGGAGCGACCGTTAAGATGGTTTGATGGCACCTCCCGAGGTGCTGCCATTTGATGGATCTAAAGGGCATGCAGGGGCCATTCACAGATGTACGTTACCATGTATTCTGCCTGGGCAAACTTTTGCCTACACCTTCGTATATTACCAGAACTACCATTGCAAATTAACCCTTCCATGGAAATAAATAGATAAGCTTTGACCATTAATCATTTCTGGAAAAAAAAATGCAATAAATAATAATCAAATGTAAATCTGACTATCTTTTATTGGCATTACAGATCTATTGAAAACGTAGTTAATGTTAGTCATTTATTCGTAAATGATCAACATGTTTCAACCTTTCATGCAGGTCATCTTCAGGGTTCCATGTACTTGAACATTTAATTCACATTCAACCGCATGAGCCAATTATTTCAAAATAGGTTATCAACTACACATAATTTCCATTTCAGATGGACAATCAATGTCCGAATCACAATTTCTAATTCACTTTGCAACGAATGTGAATAACCCGGCTATATCTGATGTCGGCAAACTGTCTGTCAAAACGAATTACATATTTATCGAATTCAAATGTAGTCAAATGGAGCGAAAGCGAAATAATTCGTGAAAAATTGCAAACTCTCATTAAGTCACATGTTGTTTGCTGTGCAGTTTAATAAGCTTGAATGCGCATTGAAATGTATAGAGTTTTGGCACATAAGATGGGGCAGTGCTTTGCATAAATTAGTTCAAATAATTTTCTACCTACAAAATATCTTATTTTCAGTAGGGTGACATAATAAGCTACTTAATAGAACCAATTAAAATAGTATTGTAATTGCTTTAATAAAGTGTAGCATTTGTATTTCATCTGTGCAAACCATTATTTATATAAATCAGTTATTGCAATATTTTATATTATGCGAAAATCAAGGTAAGATTTTTTATAGTGTTTATCCTTAACCAAAAACCTGCTTTTCCAGATTAAAATGGTAGATAGTTTTAATAAATAAAGCTGTACTTTTTTGAAAAACATTCATTTTTCTGTCTATGAAAGTATGGAATCTGAATTCTTTCTTATTTTCCATCAGCCATATTGAATATATTTTAATTGTAAATTGTATCAAAAATAATATGATTATGTGCACACTACTCCAATTCAATACCAGTGTTACTATTCATTTTACGATATTGTTGTACGTTTCCATGAATGAAAAGTAATTTTATAAAACAAACAGCAAGCTGGCCTTCTTTTTTCTTTGAGGGGTCAATTCCTCAAGTGTAGTAATACGAGGTCACAAATATACACACAAACTTCTATTGCAAGTGTCATTTAGTTTTTAAAATCTCAAACCTATTACTTGGTGACGTTTATGTAGATTTATTGACGATGGTATAGCCAATATAGGCGCATGAAAATCGATGGCCATTTGGCACTCACCCTGTCCGAGCGCCCTAAGCACGTGGTCTTCTGTATCCGGGGTAAGTTGGAGAGCTGCATGCACGTGGTCATCACTTCTGACCGCCAACCGACCACCGTCCACCACCAGGAACAGCACGTAACTGCCCCCAATGTCCACTTCAGAAAGACACATCTCCCTAGGCCCAAAACCGCTCACGTTCACCGTCTTCACATCTGCCATGTCCTTGTACAGCATAGAGCCCATCAAAAGTCTGTGGCCCTTGAACACCTCCCTAACACTGAATTGCACCGAGTAAGTTGGTTGATGAGGGTCATCAGAGCGAATGATATTCACAGCTAAACCACTTAACACCACATCTGCTCCAGCTGCTCTGTCTTCAATTCCAGGTTCTGGACTCCAACCATCATGAACCAAAACGCAACCTGTGCTAGAGTTCACCACAACCACTACTACTACCACAACCACAACCCAAATGACCCAAACGGCTTTCATTGCTCGGTCTTCGAGTTTCAACTTTTTCCCCAACAAGTTTCAAGGTTGCACCTTCATCTCTGAACTGTGAGTTGCTTAATCAGGGAGTTCCAGGCAGCTCTTTCTCAACACATACACTGCTGTTGGCACGTGGTACTCGAGCACTTGTACAGAGGGAAACTGGTGAACTGGAGTTGGTGCTCCTATCAGGGTGGTGCTGTGACGTCACTACCAACCAACTTGCAGCTAGGCACAGTCCCTCCTTTTCTCCTTCTTCTTCTTCCTCTTCTTCCTCCTCTTCGTCTTCTTGAGTATAAGCAGCTTTTAGTCTGCTCGATGGTGGACTCGAAGGTGGCACAAAGCCGATCAATCCTTGTGACGTTAAAAACCGATCGATCCGCAGGGGATTTTCGTCTTGCAACTCCTCCAACTTGCATGCACCCATCTCGTAAAGATGTCGTCACATAACACGTTTTCAAAAAAATATATACTATATCTCCTATATATGCAGCAATATGACTGGTGCTAATGTTGTGCTAATGCAGTGCTCACCAACACGGACACTCCCTGGCTTTAAGTGAGTGACGACCACTTGTGACCACAAAGCCGGTTAATCAAACTTGTTATAATATAAATGAAACGAATCTCACGCCACCTGGTGCACATACCTTTTAACCACACACACATTACTCTTTCACTATTCTTCATACAGTACTTTAAAAATACCCACCTCTGCAACAGAATAAAGATTACAATATTGGATTCCTGCCTTTGTACAATCGCCTATAAAATGATGTATTCCTTTCTCATATTTCAATACTCTCACTTCTTTGGTGTTGAAATTTCATAGTGTTATTACCATAAATTGGTTGCTTACAGGTGTATCCCTATGCACCGAGAGATATTTTCATATTTATTTGATTGCATTTGAAATAAATTTGCATCTCATAGTGGTAGACTTTTACTGATTACATATAAAATTATTGGAAAGCAACATTACTTAATTATAATTTCCTTCCATTCAATGGGTCGACCTTCTATTCAAATTATTTGACATCTGAAAATAATAATGAAATTATTTATTTCTGCCTTGAGCAAGATGTTTTTTGCAATTATGAATGAAATCAATTTTCCCCAAAGATATTTTGGCTTTCATATATATATTTGATATTTCAATCTTTAATATTTCCATGCATATTATAATCATTTTTGTACACTCCAATACAAATCCAATCATTGTACATTCATATGTATTTTGCTTCCATCCACATTACAATAATCTTGTCATTCTGATTGCGATGCATTGTGCATATATCATTGATTACTGTACAAAACTTGTTTTTTCCCTATTGCATTCCTCTCAAATTGCCACACTTCTTCGACATAACGGACTTCTCAATAGCCAAGTGTCTTGAACAAACTTGTGGCAACAGAATTATTATAATGAACCACACGCTGTTTCGCCAATAGGAGGGGGCGTGGCAAATGTCAGTCATAACCTTAAATAATGTACCCTAACACTGAAAATTGCAATGCTTCCATGTATCGGGCCTACTCTTAAAAATACATAATTTCAGTATTACTTTTGCTAAATTACGATTTTTTTCTGATTTATTTTTTACATCGGCAAATTCACAATATTTTACAACAAATTGTATTTTATTTTTACATTTTTATACACAAATGCTAAAATTACAACTGCAAGCATTGAATTGCAATTTTAGGTGTGCAATGTTAACTAATTGAGTGCAGACTTTAAGATTTTATCTTTTGAATTGTGAATTGCCAAAAAAACTCTAGCTTTAGTGACAAGAAAATTAACTTCCCCAATATATTTTTCAGAAAAGTGAACACATACGATGAAAAAAATGGTTATATTTTACAAAAAATGATAATCTTACTAAAAACTCAGACTTTCTTATATAACACGTGGTTTTCAGTTTGGTTTTCAATTCAGTTCCTATATACAAGCCTAGCTTATTTCGATCTGAAAATTGAATGCAGCATATAAAAATTAATATACAGTATGGTCCTGCTTGTAACGTTTTTAAACAATGTGGGGCTTAATGAATTAGACATGGTGGTGAAAGGTGGCATTTACAGAAGGGTTATTATAGGGAAGCAACATCAGTTTATAAGTTAGTTTAGGCCACACAATTCGTTTTTGCACAACGTGTGGTCTTCTTCTGTTTACTCAAGAAAACACCTTCTTATTACCTACTATGTGGCCAAAGAAGAACAGCCTGAAGCTGGGAAATTACACAATCATTTCTTTAAAAGGACTACTTATTACTCATACCTACCTTTATGCTTTGGGGTAGGCCTACATTTTTACCTGTGCCATTATTACATATTGTATACATACACACATCCGGCCAACAGTCGATATCAAGTTTAAAGTTCAAAGATTGATCGCCATTTCATTGTTTCCCTTAATGTAGTACGTGGTGTGGGCTTTCAACATTTACAACCTGTGATTGAACCCCCCTGGATTTGACAGGAATGGCCAAAGGCAGAGAAGGCATCACTCTGACGATTTAAAAATTTCCACTTTTCGAACCGATAATCGACAAAAGTGGCTAGCCCCCTTATATTATATAGCAGACACACCCCTAATGTTTGTAGCAACTGTCCAATCGCCCGGACTACGCCCATAGGTACTATGGTACCTCTGATTTGGATCTTATTTTTTTTGTCAACCAACACTTTGTTACTGTTGGCAGTGCATAGGGGTTGAGAGCAGATGGAGATGGACCTCATCGATTCCCAGACACAAATTGATGACTTCATTCTAAAACCTAAATCGAAGCACTTGACTGAAATTTATAGGAAGCTATAATTGAGATTTCAATCCAGATTGTAGCTATACTTTGCAATAAAATTGCAATTTCACATCCTTAGCGACTATTTTAGAAAGGGGCGTTTAAATAAATCCCCCTTTGTCTAAAGTTTGCAAGGGGACAGGCTTATAAAAAAATTAATAAAATGTCATTAAAAACTTCATCCGAAATATAATTTCACACTAAAATGCTCTAAAAAAACTTGTACTTAATAAATATCAAATGTAAATTTTGCAATAGTGGAATCCCATAATAAGGATTTTTAATGTTTTATACCGTTTATTATCAAAGTTTACTGCAATTTAAATGTAATTTCACATGTAGGATTATACAGTAGATGCTCCATATTCATAGGTTAATCTATATGAATATACTTTACACAGTGATAAAGAGTTTAATTTTAGATTCAGCATCTTTGTGCCATTGTGAATGAGCTGACTGGTGTAATGGCGGTCAAAGCATGATCAGCGAAGTTGTATACTAAAGCTGAAATGTTTTGTACCTGGTTTTTCAAGTTGGACGTATTTTTACTGTGTTCCTTACGAAATAATGACTACATTAGAAAGAATCAGTGATGAAATGATCACAGCGTTCATTTAAAATCTGGGGCTATAAAAATAAGTGAATGAATTGATCAGCTGATTTACTGCTGAAACTCCGCCCCTACCCCCCCCCCTTTTTATTGGCTGACCAATAGCTGACCTCAGCAAGCAACCACTTCCAATCTCCAGAAAGCTGATTGCTGAATAGCCATTTAAATATGACGCCATCTTGATTAATATTGATTTTTGGATGCGACATCATTTAATGTACAGTATATAAATGTTTAGATTTGACATCATTTTAATTCGTATCAATTTGTTAAATTGTATGTTGCATTATTTTAATGAATACTGATTTTTCGATATGACATGACTTTGATTTGCCCATTTGCGTACGTCCTTTTCAATCACATGCAATTTTATTTTTGCCACGTCATTAAAAAAGTGAATATTAATATTATCAAGCATTTTGTATTGCAATGAAACTTTCGAAGCATAATTCTTTATTTTCAGGAAGTTTTCTCTGTTGGCAAAATAATTGTACGAAGGGGCGCACCTTGATATAAGCGATCATTTCCCTTGGGATGGAAAGCCAAGTAATTCAAAATTTAGCACAACACTGCTCCAAAAAATTGAGATTGCATTCTTCAAATTGCGAAGAATGTCAAGATAGAGACCTTATTGATTGGAATCCACATGATGTTGACCTCTGGGAAAAAAACTGTCAGCAATTTTTGATCAGTTTATAGATATACTGGAAAAAATTGATGGCAGGACTGGTGTGCCATACAGATAAAGACTAATACGTCACAGTTTCAGGTCTACCAGTTAATAAAACAAAGGAGGTTAGAATAGTACCCCACAACTTCCAACCTCCTTGAATAAAACTAGCGCCATTTTGAATTTGGCTACTACGGTGGAAAATCATTGAAATTAGAAAACTGTACTAACGGATTAAATATGAACTTTCCTAGTGAAACATTTAAAATTGTGCTAAATACTTAAATTTAAGATCTTTATATTTATAGATAATTATATTTGAAAAGATAAAATATAAATTCGGCCAATAAATTAACTATTCTGTGAATAAAAACAACAATATTAAATTGTTAATGTCTTCCTAGATGATTATATTGATTTAATATGGTATTCAGAAGAAGTACATCAAGTTTATAAAGAAAACACTGCACTGGTTTACTTGCACATCTTTTAATCTTGGAAATGATCAATAGTTAATTTTTCTTTTTAATATTGCAGATGTGGTTATACACTTGCAATTAGCAAATATATTTATGCATCAATCCTGAAGAAAGACATTTGTGAATTTGTAATAATGTAAAAAAAGATATGTATAGGTATACACATATATGTTTTGCAAAGACTTGATTTCCAGAGCTCTACCCAAAGTGTTACAAAGAAAAAGATTTTTATACTGTAAGGGCACAACAAAATGAAATTGTGGCAGTGGCATCTTCTCATTTTACATTACAAGTACAACTGTTTTCCTACAGGAATTTCATTAATAATTTTGAGCAAAAATGGGATTTTTAATGAAAAGTGCAATTGCCATAGGAATTCAGGCCATAATATTCGAATGTATGTTGCCTATATACACCAACAGAGGGCGCAACCAGTCGACATACATTCTAACTTCAGGAAATTATGGCACACATGTATATTGATAGCAAAGGAAACAAACAACTGATATATAATTCACAAAATATTTGTATCCACTTTACATTTTTAAAGCATGGATTATTTTATCAATGAATGGATTCGAATTTATCCGATTTATTTTGATTATGTCAATATTATTAAAGGTGAACTGACACGGTTTTGTAAGATACCCTGAAACTTTAACTACCTGCAGTCACAAAGAAAGCAAGTGGTGCAACAAAATATCTGTGAAAATTAGTAAAAAAAAAGTTATTAGATGTCAAAGTTT
>JAQIWR010002009.1:0-12160 GCA_034695945.1 Glomeris hexasticha
TCAGCGATCGGCCCACCTCTTCTGATTGTTTTCATATATGGGCATATACCACGTATCTGCTACCAATTTTTAGTTATGCCTCAACAGGCAACACTTTAGGACCACCCTGTATAGTCAGTACAAAGTCAAGGTGGCAGCAGTTATATTACCCAAAAATGGCCCCTAATGTTTGCTTTCTTGCTAAATTTTAGACAATCTTATATTCTTCAACTCTTCGTAGAACGTTGAGTTTATAGTCTAATGTATAACTTTTCCAGAGCCAACATTAAAACACTGGCTAATAATGTTAAAGTTCGTAACCTGCTGCCAGCTTGAGTTTGGGCAGACTATATACCGAAAACTATGAACATCCTACGATTGGTGACAACAAATATCACTTGGCAAATAATGCCAACATTACCATCACTTGAAATGTACAAAGTTCATTGAAACATGATCATGAAAATAAGTTAAGAAACTGGAAAAAGCTCTATATTATTAAACCCTGATCTTAAATGGTGGAACAAAATCTGGAGGATCAATTCTTTTAGAGTTCTTTAAACTCCTGTATCGACAAACACGCACCCAGAGGAAACAGCTAAGGGATATGATGACCACCATCAGAAGCATCATCACACACAGTAAAGCTGTAAATCCTACTTTCCGCATACAGACAGTTCCAGTTTCATCACCTGCTACACAGTGATAAATCCCAGTTAGTGACATATATTATGCATAATCTGTGCAGCAATCTCAAACAATGCACCATGGTTTTTCCAATGCGAGTGGAATAAACCAAAAGTTAATTGTAACTGCAGTAACATAAGAAGAAATTGAACAAGGTAAAATAATTGGTACTTAAAGGTGAACTGACAAGGTTTTGTAACATACTCTGGAAAGTGTGCAATTCTATAGAATTGATGCCAATAAAACAATTGGCGGAAACAAAACTTTTGTTAAAATTGAAAAACAAAAGTTACGAGTAGTTAACGAGGGTGACACCCTGGCGTCATGGAAGGAGGGTGTCACCGTGCTGGTGTCACAGTGTCCTGTTTTGGCCAAATTTGAATTTTCAGCCAATGAGCTAGGCCAAGCACCTCTGCAGTTTCAGCCAATGGCAGCTACAGCTTATCAATGGCGCTTCAGTGAACATATCTCACAATATACTATACTCTGATAAGAAACTAAATAATTCATATCTCTGGAAATAATGCTTCAAATGGCCTCAAATTTTAGGGCAATGTTCCTAAATTAGTTGCAATCAAATGCTAGTTTTTCCAGGGAATGATGCAAAACCGTGTCAGTTCACCTTTAATTTGGGTGAAGAACAAACAATAGTTGGTGTCGTTGCAAGTATTGTTAACACTGCAACACAGCCCATAAATAATTAATAGATTTACCTTTGATTTGGACTGCCAAGTCTCTGTTTTTCATTTCATCTGACCGAACTTCAAGGGCCTGAAATAAGTTGAGTGTGTCTGATATAGCACTAGAATTTTGGTCCTTTTCGTTCCCAGTGCTGAATCGTTTAGAACGGATGTGAATACTGCTTTCTGATGTTGAATCTTCTCCTCTGTCCCTAAGTTTCCTCCAGTAACACCTTTGTTTCTGTTCCAAGAAAACCAACAATTTTCATCAATTGTTCTGTCCATAAACATGATACATTGGAAAATGACTTACAGGGCAGATTCCATGACACATGCGAACATCACATTCAATATACAAGGCAGGACTTCCTGTGAATCGAAACGCCTTGAAGAAAGCATAAACTTTACTTTCATAAACACCATCGTGAACGTCGATTCCTCGAAAGTCGCTAATTAACTTGCTCTGCTGTGGGCATCTAGTAACAAAAAAATACAGCAATTTAGAACCATTAATTAATTGTCACAGACAAAATACTTCAGTAGCAGTTCAACAGCCTATAGATCATAAAATTAAACCAATTAATGAGGCTCCAGAATAATACTATTCAGAATATAAAAATTTGATAAGAAAGCTAATAGCAGAAACAACTTATACTTCATTATAGTTGCACTAAATGAATGAGAAGCAAAACCTAATGAGAACATTTTAATGAGTAGGTTTAAATATAATGCCATATTAATAAATAATGATATAGATATAGTAATAATACCCATCCTCATCGATGAGACGCATTCGCTTATGGGCTCCATTGTGGGCATGACAGTTGCTTATGATGATATCAAATCCAACTGCAATGGAAAAAATCAATGAATATTGAGTATACAGAGTTATTAAATGACCAGAGTTAAAAATAAAAAAAGTAAGTCTTGAAATTCGATATACGGTATCGGGCCATAGAATGAACCTCGGTTATAAACAACTTGAATGAAACAGGGGTTTTGGTAGCATGTTGCCGAAGTTGCATGCTGCAGGCTTACCTTTTATAAGCAACTTTTATAAAGTTGTGGACAAAGTTTCTTATATTAGAAGTAACAATAATAAGTGTATACAAATACTCATAACATATGATGACAATGTTTATTTAGTTTAGAATAATGTAACTTGTTTTTTGTTTAAATCCATTTGAGATTGAAACAAATACAACAATTTTTCTACATTTCACCCTAAAATTCAAGGTCCACTCTGTTGTATTTATCAGCTATATAACCCCACAGTTGACAATATCAGGTCTCAAAAACCGGTTTCATGGGAGAAATCAGTTGCTTGTAACCGAAGTTTCCTATACATATTCGAGTTTACTGCTGAAAACGAGGTAATTTGTACGGGACCTTGGAGTTAGTTGCCAATAAACGATGTTTGCAAATATCTGAGTTGTTTATAACCGAGGTTCACTGTATATATAAATTTCTAAAGGGATAACAATTTTAACATACCAAATGCATATCATTAAAATATAGTATATAATAGTACAGAAAATTATACCAATACATTGAACTCCCAAAAATATTGACATAATGGACTTTGCATTGATTAATTAAAACCAAGAGTGTTAAAACTATATATAGTTTTACTAACTTGTAGGGCTTCTCATGTAAATGACCAGAGTTAATGGATCTCCAACACTGACTGGTTCTCCAATTCTATTTCCAGATACATTGAATCCAGACCGGATTTCCATTTGGCACTCTGGTGGTGACAATGTGAATAGAAGAGGATTCTCTGTAGCTACACTATAAAATTTACAACAAAAATTAAGTTGAAGATATGCTGCTACATTCACGTCTAACAAAAACTAGTAAATAAATATCTTACTTCACGTTTATGACCGGAAATGATACTTTTTTCCAATATTGATATCCGTATTCGCAAGTAACCCGGAAATGTTCATCCCATTCTTCTTCGATGAGAGGGCTGTATTGAACTGTCAATGTGTTCCACATCATCTTTTTCTGAAATGAAAGTCAAAAGTGAAAATGTGCATATGTTACCGTGAGTTTGGCCACAACAGTGAGTTTGGCCATAAAGCACGACAAAACCGGTTTTCACCGTTAAATAACGGTTTTTTCGCAAAACACCCGGAAACATAAAAGATCCGGATCGTGTCAAAACGTATTTGTAACTAGTCTTGGTTACGTTAAGTGAACTAGTTATGTTTCGGTAACTTATAACGCACTTGTTGCGGGAGTTACGACATTTTAAGTTACCGAATCATTACTAGTTTACTTAACGTAACCAAAACAAGTTATAAATACGTTTTGACACGATCCGGATCTTTTATGTTCACGGGTGTTTTGCGATAAAACCGTTATTTAACGGTGAAAACCGGTTTTGTCGTGTTTTATGGCCAAACTCACGGCAACATATGTTGCATTAATAAAAAATATTTCAATGTGTTGAATAAAACTGAATGGTAACTCTAAAGGTTACCTCATCATCACTTCTTCCTTTGTCACGCCCACCAAGTGTGCCACAACTGTTCAGTTTTATGAAGAATTCATATCGGTGAACTCCATTTCCAGTTACATAAAGACAATCTGGATTGTAAGCATACTGTGAGGAGTAAATGAGCCCTGAAAAAGCTCCACTGAAAAGAATGGTGATCTTCATGTAGTCGTTTTGACATTCTGCGTCTATATCTAAAAACAACACAAGAAAAGACAGCTAATTATAAAACCGAAAGAATTCACTTTCATTTGTACTCCTCCGAAATTATTACATACAAAAAAGTCATCCTTGCATGTCATATCCTATTATACAACATACTAGACAAAGGACCATTGCAGATTTGCATGGTACCGTGGCGAAATAAACTTGGTCTGCAAGTAGAGATATACAAGCTTATGCTAAGTAATTCAGGGGCAAATTAGCATGGCTAATATGCATAATTGAAATAAGTAGCCATGAATTTCAAATTTTATATGCAGCGCAAAATGGACAATTACAGATGTGAATATAGAAAAGGGCAACGACATAAAGCTCTTAAAATAGTACAATGAACGTCTCTTGACAGTGAACATGTTAAAGAGACATAATTGTGTCCTGGTGTGAGGACATAATGATGCTTATTCACATTGTAGCATACACTATGCAAATAAGTGGGAATTTTCAGTACTTACAGTGCACCCTGGTCATATTCTTGGGTGGTCGGAGTCCATGAGTGGCAGATGCAGATCCCCATGGACTATCATCAGCAGATTGCTGCTCATCTGGTCTTCTCACATCACTATTTCCTGGCCCCTGAATTTTAAAGTAAATGCTGGCTCAAAATCTTCCAAGCTACACTTACAGCTTACTGAATTCTAAAAGAATTCTAAATAAACTCAACTGAATTCTGACTCATTTTAATATCTACAAATTATCAATTGTCCTTTATGCTGTGTAAGTTATTTACCTATTGTGCAACTCTGTATTTCTACAGTGTAAAACAGCCCAGTTTATGACATTTTATAATTGCAATACAATATTCAATACTGAAAATTAAGCAATTAAACATTGGATGCATTCAAACAAAATCATACTTGTAAAAATCCGATTAAAAGTTTGAATAACATAAGATCTAAATAATGGTTTCTGTACAGCAGCTTTTTTTAGACCAGAACCAAATAATTATTATAATGTGATTTTTTAAGGTGAACTAACACGGTTTTGTAAGGTACCCTGAAACTTAAACTACTTGAAGAAGAGTCATGAAGAAACCAAGTAGTGCAACAAAATGTCTGTGGAAATTAGTAAAAAAAGTTATTAGATGTCAAAGTTTGACCGTAGATTTATCGAGACCCTTATAATTGATGCTCCCCTGGCTTTCTAGATAGGGGATAATCAATTATAAGGGTGACTTTGTGACTTTTTCTTCAGGTAGTTAAAGTTTCAGGGTACCTTACAAAACCGTGTCATTTCGCCTTTAATATTTTGTAATTTTATCCAATTTCTGTGGTTTTTCCTTCAACTTTTTCAAAAGTGTTCTTGCTGCAAAAATAGTTTTGATATATAACAAAGTTTCCTTGCAGTTACAGAATTTAGCAATTAGATTAGTAATTCCAACATTAGCCACTAGGGAGGTGTTGTGCAGTGCAGTGCAGTGCAGTGCAGGAAAGTCCAAAGTACTGATATTCTTCAATATAAAAGCAAGTCGGTGGACAGATTTAGAATCAGGTGACTAAAATTAGACGCCCAGGCCTCTGATTCTGAGCTACTTGCTTTGCACACAAGGCCAACAAATCTATCTAATGGAAGTTGTCGACCATGTTGGACCTGGACTACTTTACTCCTTCCCGGTGAGTTTTTCGCCAAGTGCATCATTTCCTATATACTCCCATATGCATAATTTATCGTCATTTTCTAAAGTGCCCTATTCAATCCCCACCCCCCCTGCTACAGTTCAGCAGACTAATAATGATTTGCCAAGCAATTACAGTGTACTTATAAAATAATTACTAAAAAGTGGCAATTGAAATTTCTCATTCGGCTGGCTTTCGCGTCGCGCGATACGACGCTGCATCAGTTCTGGATCCGCAGTCACGAATTTAATTGTGTCACGTGACTTTTTCAAGACGGTTAAATCGATATTCGATGTTGTATAAAACAGCTGGGGTGAATAAGATTGAAAAACAGTATACATGTGTTCTTCGCGGCAAATTTCCCCGCGGTTGCCGGAAAACCTCTCGCGGCGAATAAAATGATTTACCTTTCGCTCGAATTAATACTTTTTCCTGCATTTGAAACGTGTAAAACACGTTACCCTATGGATTCCGTTCGCTGCAAACGTTTCACATCGATTTTATGTCTACCGGTGCATGTGTAATTTCGATTTTTCACGGTTACGCGTTTGCGAAAAACCTCAAACCGCGCTGCGAATCTTCGATCTAATATAGTTGCCTTTGTAAGCTCAAATTTTGCTGAAGCTTTGTTTATATCCCATAGCTTAGTTTATCTATTGTATTACTTTACTTTAAAACATTGGAAACTTTTCTGCATGTAGTGAATTATTACAGATTTTACGGCTCGCGGAGGTTTGCTCGATACTTACGCAGAGATAGCAAATTTAAATAATTATAGTGATTTTTGTTTTACATTTTTTTTTACTACATCATAGAGAAATTATGTTTCTTTCATATTGCATTTACTCATTAATTGGTTAATTCGAATTAATCACTGAGTTTGGGCACAACCGGAGTGCGCTACGCGTAAAGAAAATACATTACGCAGTACCTGTGTAGTATTTTCTATGTAATAGTATTTTAATAACAATTACCTTTAATACAGATTAATATTAATCAATTTAAAAGTATTAACACGTTGCTGTTTATTAAAGGAAAAAGTGGCAATTTCAATTTTTAAAATATAAATGTGACTTAAATGTTTTGTATATACAAAAATGTTCATTATACATTTTGGGTATTTTGAGTATAGTAATATGAAATATTTGATAACAATTATACATAACACATGCATTTATCAGAATTATAACTGAATTGTTGAGAATTATCGTATAGAGAGTAGTTTTTATTGAGAGAACTGGTGTAATGGCGGCGTTAGGCTTAAATGGGGGAACAGAGAAAAACAGCAGTTGTCAGTGTGTAGTAAGAATTTGAAAAAGATTAAAGAGGAAAGTAGGTGAAGGTGTACATTCCTGTTTTTACATGTTAGGTAACTTCAGTGTCAAGATACAAATTTGTTAAAAAGAAATTTTAGAATCGGTAATTTTGGGCTCGCAACTGTTTCTTTTTCTTTTCAGTAGGCTTAACATCCGTATTTTCTCACTCGAAATCTATTTGGGGAACTTGGCCTCGCAGCATCCACTTATACTTATATAGCCAGCAAGACGTTTTTCCAAAAGAAAAAATTATTTTCTCAAGGAAATTGGAGTTGCAAGAATTTCCTACTTCAAAATGTCAAGATCAGCTTCATTAAATATTTTGGCTAATATGAAAAAATATAAGAAACATTAGGGGGGATTAAATTACTGTTAACTGTATTATATAATTACTAAACTTCATAGATTAAACTATTACAAATTTAAAGATGAACTAACGCAATGTAAACCATTAATAAAGGAAGTAATTGAAGCAAAATCTATGTGGAAATTAGTACAAAAATGATTTTAATTCAAAGTTAAAGGTGAACTGACAAGGTTTTGTAACATACCCTGGAAAGTGTGTAATTCTATAGAATCGATGACAATAAAACGATAGGCGCAAACAAAACATTTTTTAAAATTGTTAAAAAAAAGTTACGAGTAGTTAACGAGGGCGTCATGGTAGTATGGTGTCACCGCGCTGGTGTCACAGTGTCCTGAAACTAAATAACTCATATCTCTGGCAATAATGCTTCAAATGGCCTCACATTTTAGGACAGTGTTTCTAAATCAGTGGCTATGAAATGTTAGTTTTTCAGGGTATGTTGCAAAACCTTGTCAGTTCACCTTTAATGTTTTGAGGACTTTGAGACCTTTATATATGCCCGATCAAAAATGGATGTGTGATGCATGGTAATATTTATTTTGATATTCTGTTACATACATGCTGGAAAAAACTGGTTGCTGATTATTATAGACATGCAAAAGTCTGCTTGATTTTAATGAATGAATAAGTCAACATCATTAAAATGTAAAAGTCATGCAGTTGAAGGTGTCTTTCGTATCGATTATTGCATCCTACACTTGAACACACTATTGGATTTGGCATCATTAACGAACCCAAGGTTGAAAGTTAAATTGCAAATGGTCTCTTTTTTGGTCCTTTTGTAAAATTAGTCCAATTTACTTCAGTCAGCTTTAAATTAAGCCTACATTGGAAAAAAAAGCCTGCCTAAAAAACTACACATATATTTTGATTACCCCTGCACAGCAACCTTCAGAACTTATTTTGGTTTTATTATGTTATTACTGAGCACTGTCAATTGTGTAATTCTTATTCAGTATAGTATATGGTATGAAAGTCATGCGAAGTCAATGTAACTACGGAGCTTCAACCATCCGACTACTTTGGCAGTTCGCCGACAACTTGCCGCGAATTTCTCTTAGCTTCAAATGCGCATAACTTTCTTTTAACATTTTATAAACAAATTCTGTTTCTACATTAGCATCATGTTTTTGCATCGTTTTACCATGACAATTGCAAAAAAGTTTGCGTCAATTGTATAAGTCCGCGATACGATACTAGTCCCGTAAAATAATGGTCTTATTCCTGACATAATGGGCTCTATCACCTATTGGTACTAAATCAGAAGTATATAAATTACATAGGTCTATAGTTTATGGGGTTTTCATTCATGAATTCTACTACGCATTGCAATGTCGTTGCGCGGCAATTTCTTCCGCAACTGTACATTGGTAAACCGTTAAACGTACCTCAAGTTGCTTCTGTTCTAACTGCAAATAATTCCTGGTTATTATAATTTACAGCATTTATAAATTGAATTTGCAATTAATTTATTGTAGATATGTAGATTATTTTTAGCAAAAAATTACTAATACGAAATCCGCGATGACTTACGATACGCATTTTGCTTTGCAGGTACATCCCATCAGACTTGTATTACCCGGTGGTCTCCGACCTGGAACTCAAGTATCCATTCAGGGTACGACACCCCCTGGGGCTAGCGGGTCAGTATATATTTAAATTATAATTAATATATTATTTAATTCACCTTATATACTTTCTCGAATCTGAACGACAATGAGGGCTTACAAAACCGAGTTACAACTTTTTTCGTGTTTTTAAGTTTTTTGGGTACTAAGTTTATGCTCTTGGCCACTTGGCCGCATGGGTGGCAAAAGGGGGGGGGGGTGCAAGGCAGTTGGTAGAAGCACCATCAGTGAAGCAAGCATTGAAGCAAACAAACAAACAAACAAACACCATGCATGAGCAGTACATATTTTACATTAAATGTTTAGAAGTCGCCATTTTATAGAATTACTAGTGATTCTACATTATGGCGACTTCACACGCCAGTTTGCAAATTTTGAAGTAACTTTATAAACTGGCTTACTGCATCGCCAATGTGAAGAAATATAGAAACGGCAACTACACGAAGCCAGTGTTGTATTAAAATGTGGATGTAAATCAACTAAAATAGGAGCATTCGTTATAACTGTAGTGAAACTCACGATTTCCGGCCGATTTTGCTTCGTTAAAGCCGATATTTCGATTTATCTAGTTTTGATCATTGCGCACGTGGGAAAAATTTTGGTGCCGCACAAAACAGTTTGTAATAAGCGAATTTCGTTATAAGCGAGTTCGTTATAAGTGGAGTTTAGTGTATAGTTAAAGATTTAGTATATTTTCAAGTAAAATAGTCTGCAAAAGTCATCAGGAAGGTTGCAGTTTCTATATTTCTTTATATTGGCGACGCAGTCCGCGAGTTTATAAAGTTACTTGAAAATTTACAAACTGGCCCGTGAAGTCGCCATAATGTAGAATCACTAGTAATTCAATAAAACGGCGACTTCTAAACATTTACCGTAACATATCTAAACTTAGTGAAAAGGGGCGCCTGCAGAAATTCATATTTTCAGAACTTCGTCTGGGCTTAGCTTCAATGTGCGTAACTTTGCACTGGTTCAGCTGTGTTCAAGTGTAGCTTCTTGGCGCAACTCAAGGTAGTGTGGTGGTGATCCCCCTCCCCTTACGGTGGAAGTAGACTCGCTGGTGCACGTGTTCGGCTAGTCTACTTCCCCCACTAAGGGAGGGGATCACCTTGAGTTGCGACGCAGTATAGCTTCGTTATAACGTAGCTTCGTCCAGCGATAACTTCGTTACAACACTGCTTCGTCCAGGTGAAGCTTTTTAACGAATTTGCTTTTTCTGTGCACACGCCAGCTAGGTGTTAATTTTTGTACGAAGTTTTGCTTGAACGAAGCTTCGACCGGGCAAAGTTTTGCTTGGACGAAGTAACGCCTGGACGAAGCTTTGTCCGGACGAAGCTTCGACCTTGCGAATTTGCCCTTGTTCAAAGCAAAATCCGAACGCAGTTATAACAATACGAATATTTTCCCGTACGGAGGCGTGCTGCGTCGATCGAAGCTGCGCCCCCACGAAGCTATAGTCCCATATGATAGTCCTTCCAAAGAAAGATTGAGCTAGGACCATGCCAATTACCGATTTTGAAGGGGTGCACAGTTGCAACACTTGCAGTCGTCTTTGCGCGTCATAACACGCGCACCTACAACCGTGCACCCCTTCAAATTTGGTAATTGGCATGGTCCTAGCTCAATCTTTCTTTGGAAGGACTATAAACACGGACCAAGTTATAACCCTGAAAATTAGAAGTTATAATCTGACCTTCACATTTATGAGTTTGTGGAATTGCTTTCTACTCTACATTATATCAACTCATAAATGCTCCATTACAATGGTGCAAGAAGTTAAGAAAATACTGATTTACACTGCACCACTGATAAAGGGGCCTGAAGGTTGCACCCCCACAAAAGCTGTTTTACCACCCCTTCCTAACCTTTTTCAAGTCCCTTCTTGTGCTAGCTTGATCAAACTATGCGCAGCTATACTGTTTCGGATCGATAAGATGTCTTATGTAAAAGGATTTTTCTGTATTTGAACTTCCTATGAAATGAAAATTCACAGAAGTTGAAATGGGATTTGGGGGAGTTTTATCACATCAATTGAAGTGTGTGTAGGTGGGAGAGGGGGGAGGGGGGTGTCCACAAGGAGAGGTTTAGCGTTCCTTTGTGATGTGATAGTCCATTTGCTGTCCTCAAGTCGATGTAAAATATTGATTTCGTAACGATTTCAAAACTGTAAAAGAAAACATGCGCCAATCTTGGCATCTATTTTACAATTTCATCCATAAATATTTGATATCCTGGGAATATTTATGTCAAAGTCCATGCAGTTAATGTCAAGTCTTCGCTTTTAAATTGATTATATACCATGACATAGACAGAGCAGGAATTTTCCCAATATATACAGTCTCAGTAGACACTGATGTAAGTAACCAACATCAATTATTGTATTTTTATATTTTTGATGTTGTAAATAGTACACATATTCAGAGTTGCCTTTTGCCCCGTATATATTTCATTCGGTTATCTATACCTCCCTCATGGCTTGACAAATAGACCAATTTAATATATTTCTGATGCGTTTTGTAAGCCCATATAATGCACTATATAGAAATATGATCTATGTGACCCTATACTACTTGACATCACCTTTCAAGCAAAGCAATCAATATTTGCACACTTGTGCTCTAGTAGTATATGCCCATCAGTTTCTTTCAAATGTTACTTTTGTGACCCAGTTCCGGTGGAAACATGGTTTTCCTTCTACTTTCTTTGAGACACCCGCCAATTTAGCCAACTTTCATTGTCACTTCCTTCAAGAAAGTCATCAATTACTTATACAGGGTGGTCCTAAAGTGTTGCCTGTTGAGGAATAACTAAAAATTGCTAGCAGATACGTGGTATATGCCCATATATGAAAACAATCAGAAGGGGTGGGCCGATCGCTGAGGCATGACGGGCATGACCTTGAGCGTCATTTTCAAGGAAATCGGATGTCTATTTTTGCAGCGGTTTGTGTTAGGACGATAGTGTAAATTACCAAGTTGAAGTGCACTGTGTAATTATAGCATAAGTACCAAGTTTCATAATTTTCCAAACATTCCACAAATTTATACGAATTTTTGAAATGGGGATTAATTGGTTGCACAGATAAAAACATTGCAATCCATGCAGGTAAGCCCACAGAAAGGGTTAGTCTATTGTGAATACATGTTCATTGCATCTTTCTAGTTG
>JAQIWR010002010.1:0-12156 GCA_034695945.1 Glomeris hexasticha
CATGGCGTGAATACGGCCGAATACCCCTTGCCGCCTCCATCTTGGCCTCCATAGAGTCAATGTATTTGGCTCGGATCACAGCGCCATCTATAGTCCGTGGCCATAGCGAATACTGAAACGGTTGCGCAACGGTCGATTTTTTGCAGGGCAGCTGCTGCCATTTGGGGTTATAAATCTCGAATTGGGGAATTACAATTTTAAAAAATTCTGTGCGGCAGCTATATATATATATAAAAACTATCACCAGCAGATTGTGCAGGATCGATTGAGGTAGTAATTAGGTTCCATGGTTTTTCTAAATTTTGCATTCAATGCATGGGCTGTATTCAATTTTCTACCAAAATCCTAACTTTAAGAATTGTTAGAAAATGGCGAAGTCAAAATGACCAAAGAATAACATAACATAATCTGACCTACCAAACCATGCAGTTTATAATAGTAATCCCATATGTCCAAATATTTTAATATTGCACAGGATACATAATTATGTCCCAATCCACAATTCACATGTGGTCCGATTTTAGCTATTTTTATTGTAATCTTGAATGGATAAAATGCTGTACATGGAAATGAATTAGCATTGAAATTCAGGTTTAAATTGTTATGATTTTGTCTTGATTTCCAGGGATTCAACACCTATAGGAAGCAATTTGTGAACACAGTTTGTTGTTGTCGATGACGAAAGAAGAAGAATGCATGTGTCCTAAGCACCAGTGGCACCAACAACTACCAAAAAACATTGCTCTGTAGTCGCTGCTTGCTGTGTTGCCAGGTGATTTTGAGCTGTTCTTATTGTCTAATCCAAAACTGGCGTCCGCCATGGACCATTCGGTGAAAGCTATGAGTTCTCACCGAAAAGTGGCCTTCTCTCGGCTCGCCAACCACCAACGCTTTGAAAACGACGAACTAGAAGGTCTCTACCAGAGGTACATCTTCAAGATCCAAGCGAATTCAGTGGCAAGTGCTTTGGTACTTTTGGTGGTTCTGGCAGCCGTGCTCGCAATCCTAGATGTGGTATACGTGCAGAAACCAACAGTGGCCAATGTGTACCTGCTGTCACACTGTGTGGCATGCGTTGCTCTTCTGGTCTACCTTCACACCAGGTTCTTGAGAGATGGTCATGCTCTGGTAGTGTGCTACATCATCCTAGGTCTGTGCATTGCGTTCAGTGCTATAGCTTTGCCCATTGATCCGAGCTGGTGGTGGGGGCTGGCGAGGTCAGATGCACCAAGACCTAGTGTTGCGGATGGAGTGTGGCAAGTGGTGTTCGTGACATTTGTGGCCTACGCGCTTCTACCAGTCAAACCGTACATTGCACTGTCTGTGGGGATCCTCTTGGCAGTTACACACAGCCTTGTGGCCGGATTTCTCGTCAGGGAATTTCCAGCAATGTTATGGCAAGCGGTAAGTGTCTTGGCATTCTTCTTATTACTTCCTTTGGAATCGAGTCTGCGGTCTCTTGGCATGGTCCCAGCAATGTTTTTGCTGTCTTGGTTTATTGTGTATTTTGAGACATCCGTCAAAGTTTTTTCCAAGTGTCTCCAATTCTTCAGAGGATGTTTTAAATATCACTGTTTAGGAGGACCCACTGATTGTGTAGATTTTTTGCAACATTTTAAACCAAGTAGATTTTTAGCAAAGTTGTCTCCAGTTCGTAATATCTAATAAGAATAACTGATTTAATGTACTATTGACATCTATTTTATTTTGGAAAGTTTTCTGTTTAATACTTTAATACACAATCTGACTACTGTGGAATCTCTCTATAGCGGAACCACTTATATATAAGGCTATTCCCTTGTAAAAGATAGGTTTTTCCCTCCCTTGTTGCATATATAATGCATTTAATTGCACACCTTATAAGAGCATAGCTTAAAAAGGGACTAAGTCATGGATTCATTGGGCTGTATTATATAGAGAGATTCGACTGTTCTACGGTTTCAAAACTCAGCCAGTAGGTGGCGCTGCAGTCACGTCTCGCAAATTGTTTTATATCATGCAACGTGACAATCGCACTTAATAATATATTTCAGATAGATCAAATAACAAAGGTAAATTAAATCACTTCCAACGTACTTCTCATGTAGACAAAACACACTTTGTTGGATTGGCATATTTTGGCTAAACATTTGAAACGGATTAAGAGTGAATTTATGATTACATTTCACAGCTATGTATACTGTATATAACCGGATGTGACTTGGATTAATTACAACACGCGTATATCTTCAATGTGTAATCATTTTGGATATATTCTTTAAAAAATCCAGATATAACAAATGTGAATGTGTCTTACTTATTGCAGCCTAGTTGAAAAGGTTCTTTACACCATTGTTGACATTTTGTTCTTTTACTTTTGTGTTCCTCTTTGGTTATAAATTGCAGTGTGTTTGTTTGCCATTTGATTAAGCTCGTTACGGTCGGCTATTCCTTTTGAAAGGATGAAAAAGTCATACATCAGAGATGGTATCGTTTTCCATTAACATGTGAAGCTATTTTTTGCGTCCATGATTGAACCTACACTGAAGGAGTAGATTGTATGATTTTCTTTCTCCTTGTAAATTTTAATATATACAACAATTGTTTTTTTTCTTGTTTAAAGTATTGGATTTGATGCCTTAATGAGCGTGGACTACAGGTTGAACTGGTTGCTGCTGGAGTTATATCCCACATGTTTTAGAGCCTTGAAAGTGGCTGTGAGATTTGTCGATGAGGCTTTCTTATTATTCCCATCGACTTTGTGGTCACTTAAAATTGAGTTCTTTGAGGATTGCTTTAGGGTGTGGGAACGTTGGTGAAGACGCCCACGTGAGCAGCATTTGTTATCGATTTTACTAACATCTGTCCGATGTTCCATCACAGCATTTCTTACATTGTTCAATAGGGATTTTACTTTTTTTGCATAAGTAACAAACACAGGACGCACAACATAAAAACACCGCTCTGCCCTCTCATGACCTTGTTTCCTTTCCCAACAATTTTATTTCTGGAATAACAACAATGCATCTGCTTGACCACAGACAAGAAATAGCACATATATCGTATGGGTCAGAGGGCTGGCATGCAAGCTGTCATTGAAATTTTATACAATGTGGGAGGCAATAATTTCAAGAACGCATGCAAATGTGAACGCTTTTCTTTTTAGTTGTACCCGGAACTGTAATATGCAGAATGCAAAAATAATTGCTGCTCTCTGACCTTAATTGTGATCTTCAAAGATTTGGATTTATAGGCCTACATTGTAAATTGCAAATAAAAAAACATAGCCTGTATACGCTCTATTTTAAAAAGTATAGCATATTATCAGCAGTATTTCCTCAATTCCATTAATTTAGGTGGAAATTTGAGCGTATTTATATATTTAAAGTAATAGCATTTTCATTTTTTTATTTTAATAAAAAAAACTAAAATACTTATGAGTTTTGGAATATAATTACTGTGATGGTTTCCTCAATTCACGAGGGTGAATATACATACATGTACTCAATGGCGTTACATGGGTTTTCTAGGAAAGCAGGTGGTTTGCTTCTCTGCACTGCACTGTATGCATTCAAACTTTGTGAATGAAGTATGTTATGTAGGATAAATTTTGTAGTATTACTTATAATATGCCCACTAATTAATGATGTGTTGCTAAATTCGTATTATTTTTAATACTAGTTTGTTGTCGGTTTTAAAAGCAATAGCAATAGGGAAATATTATAACATGATCACAATTTACTGATTCTATTTCAGTTCTCACAAAAATGTGGCCCACAACAGTAATGTTCTTTGTTTTTCAAGTCTAAAAGTTTTTGTATGAAAGCATATAGTCCTGAGGGAGGTTAGTGCATGAAGTTAAAATTAGGTGTGACGACCAAAGCAGACAATATTTATTCTGGGCGCAGCTGTTTTGCACTGCTGCGAAAACTTCAAATGATATAAATGCAGGCTGTTATGCTAGACGAAGTCAGGAAAGCAATGAATGGCTGATGAGATGAAGGTGTACGCGTAAAATAGCCGTCATTATTTTATACACTAGCAAAAAAACTGCTTTGCGAGACGTTTTTCTAGATCTTCTTCCATGCGAGTTTCTTTTGTAAAACTATTTTGGGCTCGTGCGCAACACACTCTCATGCTTGCCTTTCATAATCTTATAATAGTAACCGGCCACAGTATTTTCCCCAACAAGTTTCCATTGTTAAACTGTTTTCCGAATCCTTGTCGGTTTAAAAATGAGATGCATAGTTCTGTGCACACAATAGGAAGTAACTGTGCTTCAAGTATGCTAATGGCTTGCCATCTGCAGTGTCACTCCCATGTAGCGAGACTACATTGTATTTGCATTGTAAAGTATCGTATAGTATGTGTAAACATATAACTGTGCATGTAATACGATTTCAAATTCAGTATACAGTAATTCATTCAACAATTTAAGTTTTAAAAAATAGTTGACTGATTTTGTTGATGCCCCCATGCAGATGACCGGAAAGTTAGTCAATAATAAAATATAGATGATCAATGGCTGTTACTTCTTTAGAATCAGCATTATAAAAGATATGATTTTCGTGGTATTTATTGATTAACTTGTTTTTGGTTTGTATATCATCTGTAGTTTAACATATTGGTTGTATAATATTTGCTCCAGAAGTTGCAGCACAAATGCTGCAAATTTAATATGTACTGTATACTTTTCGAAGTACTTATTTTTCAGTTGAAAACTTGTTGCATATTTCTGCATGGATATGCAAACCTTTCTGTATATAGATGTTTGCAATTTGAGAATTGTGCATTGCATAACAGGTCATGTATAAGCAAAATGTATAGTGTTTATACTATGCATAAAACTGCATTTTTATTATGCGTTTTGCATAGTGATTTCGTTTTGTCTGGATTCTGGAATGGACTTTCTTCTGTAAGTGCAATGCTTATGAAAAAAGAACTGAATCAGCAAAGTTTCCCAGGAGCCAAATGCTCCCATTTGGGGGCTTCAGTGCATGATAGTTGGCAGGCTTCTCAACACATTTCGGTATTGGATTACTGCAGCAGTCGAATAACCTTGCTTATTTTGCTGGCAGGCATGATTTTGCTCTGAGCCTTGAGTTTGTCTGATGACACTAGCTAGATTCATGTCTCCCCCGCGTTCTGTAACATAAACCCCATTATTGTGATCTTGATCCGGTGAACCGTTTTCGGCCCATTTAGCCTCGACCTGTAACCAAAGTCACTTTTCAAAAATACGTTTTTTAAATTTTTTATCGACGTTCAACTTTTTTTCTCTTGTGTAAATAAACAGATAAATTTCGCATTTGGATGTGGGAGAGGGATTTTTAAAGATTATGTTCACCTACGTACAACCCACACCATTTAAATGAGTCATATGACCCTCCTTAACTTTCAACAGCGTATTATTTCCCTCCATTGGTCTTACTTTTTCAACACTTCACTAAACTCTGTATTACCTAATTTAGAATGAAGACGAACTTTCTTTATTTACAGAATTAAACGTTATAAATAGATCTGTAGTATAGCTTCTGGATTGTATCGAAATACTCAATGCAGCTGGTCTATCTATAAACGTGGTTTGTTTGACAGCAGTAGAAACTGTTTTTGTTGATAACGGTCTCGTTTCCTATAGTTTCCACAGAGTATTGCATTGACATGATTGCTGATGATGACCTTGCTTCACACCTATCATACATAGGCGTACTTGTGTTTGGAAATGATTTGTTGGTTTTGCAGCATAAAATTGGGGCAATAATAAATTGTTATAGTGACGAATGTTGATTGCAGTAATCTTTGGCGAAAATCGGTGGGCGTTGACCTAAAATATACTCCCAATTGGCTATTTTTTTTACTTCGAGGTGTGACTCAGTAAGTCTGTGAGATTGGGCAAGTAAACACAATTCTATGTATGGTCGGGTGAAAAGATGGCGAAAATGGGGCTGTTTAGTTCTCCTGTGCCTGGAATTAATGATTAGATGATCACTGGATTTGACTGAAACAATGGTGTACTTGACCAGTATGCCTACAACAAGCCATTATGCTTGGTTCTTTGACAAGGCATTAGTGGATGATCCCTACAACATTGATTTTTGCCTCAAGTTAAATTGGAATTTTTTCGCTATAGCTATATATAATAAAATTGAAGCAGCACGCCATTTTGCTTTTTATACGTTGTAGGATTCGTGTGGGCGCTGGTTTTGCAATAAATAAGTATGTATACATGAATTCCAATAAAATTGATGTTCGGTGAGCGGTGTTAAAGAGTGCAGTGTGGTGGAGCTGCCGCAAGGTACAATTGGCAAAATGGCGACATGTATAAGCGAATTGGTGGCCATTTGCAACCGAGTCACGTGCATTGCTTTTGTCGGTCATGTATGAATAGTATGCACCATGTGGCAATGACATTTGTTCTACATGGGCGATGGCTCCTCTCTTAAACAAACTTGCGAACCGGGAAAGTAAACTAACCTCTAAGAATAAATGAAGGTTCCCTTATGTTAGGTTGGACTTATCACTTTTATTTAGTTTTCACATGGCAAACAAGCATGCCTGCAGACACTGATTTAATAGGTAAATAAAAGATGCAGACAAACATCTGTGTATAATAAGTTAGCTAGAGAGTACAGTACGTGCCATATTAATCAATGTATAGTGCTGTCTGATAATACATGGGTTACATTGTGTTCCCAATATTGCATATCTCGTACATTATTGATTCTGTATAGATTGGTCAAAAACTTGCATGAAATTTGTAACCTTCAATGTTGTACAATTGTATTTCCTTGTAAACCACTTTCAAAATAATACAAATATAATTAAGTCCCTCCCTCCACCCTATAAAATCTTGTAAATTTTCTGCGACCCAAGCGTGATATGCATAGTATATAGAATGGTGTCAAGTACTGTAGTTTAATTCAAAATACTTGCAATTAACCCAGTTTCCTCATGCAATTATGCGTGATTGACATTTTGTAAAAAGAAATTTGCTTGTAAAAACATGCTATATTAATTCGTGCAATATGCATCAGTCATGGTTTGATAGGTTTCATAATAAAGTGTTTTATTTAAACCCACAGTACTTACAGAGTATAAGTCAAGTGGATCGAACCATTGTGACGTCAAACATTTATTATTACAAATGGAGCCTATTCGCCTGCGCCGCGGAATCCAGGTGGCGCACCTATCGCGTCACAAAATGGCGGACGAGGGAATTCTACCAATCAGCTATGAGCTGATGCGTATACAGTGATCGAACATCGAACACGATCGAACATATAGCTCATTGGATCGACATTCGACAATAGCGTGCTTTGAGTTGGAATCGCTGATATTTTTTGTACGTACATTGGAGATAAAAGATGTTTAGTCGAAGGGGTGGCAAAAGTAGAGGCAATCACATTATTTATTGTTGTGGTGTACAAGGAGAACGATGAAAAATGCAACATATTGGCACTCTGCATGAGCTCGCTGAGCTAATATCTGATTGGTTTATTTCCCTGCTCCACCATTTTGTATAGTTCAAGCACTTCCCACCAGGCGTCACCCACTTCGGCGGCGCAGGCGAATAGCGGCGTACGGAACACAGCGCTCCGCCTTGATCCAACAAACAATTTTGACGTTTCTGCTCCATCGACATTATTTTTAATCGTTAATATCGGCACTGAATATTGTTGTGCATGAACCGGGATTTTTGGAACAATCTCCTGCATATAGCAAGTATTTTATGTGATTTTTGCGTTTAGATTGGCGATGTGACGAAAAACCTTGTCAGTTCTCCTTTAACATGAATAGGAGGTGTGGCATGGGCGTGGCTATTTCGCTGAACTTCTATCTCTAATAACTTTTTTTTAACCAATTTTGACACAACTTTCATTGGCATCAATGGTATTTTTGACATCGTATCAATAAACTGGGAACCTTTTCAGGGTATGCTCCAAAACCGTGTCAGGTCTACTTTAAAATACTAGCATAACGGTATCAGTGTCCTAGCTGCAAACAAGTATAAAATATACTTAAAGGAGAACTGACACGGTTTTGTAACACCCCATGATATTTGGAAAACAGAAAGAATGATTAAAATTAAAATGAGTTAATTTCTTTGATTTTTTAAAAATTTATTAGAAGAGTTATAACAGATTGAAGTTTGTTTATTTTTGTCTGTTTTTGGGACTGTACTGAGAGGCTAGGGAGGGCTAGGAAGGTCTGCAGTGTTGAAGTCACCTGTATAGCCAGCAGGCATTTAGATTGTTTTGGTGTGCCATACACACGTGTATTTTGACGTTTCGACTGCCGTTGGTACCCACCAATCGGTAATTTTGCGAATTGTCATTTCAACAACCAATCAATCAATGAAAAAAACTCAAAAAAATCCGATTAATTTTCTAAATTGCGTGTTAACGCGTGGAAATTTTTTTCAATGAATTTAGGGCCGAAAAAAATCGTGTCAGTTCTCTTTTAATAATCTCAGAAATGAACTGGAATTTTGAAAATGCAGTACAGTGTATGCAGTTATGAGATTATGGTCATTATATTATTGCCATAATACATTTAAATTCTTAAAACCGTGATCTTGGATGAAGCTTGATGACGTCAAATGCAATGGTAAAATCCAATGCGATAAATGGACTTTTATGAATAGGGTTTATTAAAGGAGAACAGAAAGCTATAATCGCGATTTCACAGATTTGCATGGAAATTTGTTATTAGTCAGTATACTCACTCGTCTTCTTCATAAAAATAATCCGGATTTTGATACTTACCCGATTGATTAAAAATAAATCGCCGAAATAGGTCCAGAGAGGCCGTTTTGGCCTCTCTTCCCTGAGCGTCCGGCGGCGTTTGTGACGTAAGCGGCGGCCAATGAAACGCCAATCGAACGCCAATGGAACGCTTTGTGACGTCATTTTGTGGTCAAAATTCCGTTGGGGGGCCAAAACTTTGCGATTTAACACCGCTGTATGTAGCTAAATTTTTGTTATAAAAATGAATGCTTCTGCTAGATTCCTTGACATTAAATCAATAAACAGTAAAAGATTCAAGCAAGGCATGAAAATGCTTTCTGTTCTCCTTTAAGTAATTATTTTTAATTATTGTGTAAACTTACTGATAATTGCTTCCAATATCATCTCATTGAGCGCCGGAAATGTTCCCAGGCAGCACAATACACAAAAACGTCGTTTTTTTCATCCAGTTTTGTGTTTGTGGTGTTTTGGACATTGAAGACGTTCACAAACGTCTCGTGTTGGTCTCAACCGTCACATACGTGACAGGAGGTTTGGCAACGTCCACCACAGACCACCATACCACCACCACCACCACATAAATAAAACATGAAACCATGTATTTTTTAATATTCAGCCAAGTGTAATTGTGTAAACCGAATTCTATTTAAGGCTATTATTAGACATACCGAAAACATAGTATTCCAGCAATAAGATCTACATATATGTTATTAACGAATTTTTATTTGCATACAAACTAAGTAAACAACTGCACCTGATGGTGTAAAACGATGACATTTTAAAACGTCAACATTTGTAACACCCACTTCTGGGTGAATTTATTATATTGGTAAGTCTATATGGATTGATCAATTAGTACAAAATCAGAATTTTAATTAATATCAGAACACCGCGTTTTGTCGTAAAAATGACGATTTTATATCCTGCACAATATCGTTTTGTTGGTCAAGGAACGTCAGAATGGTTTCAACCTCAATAGCGGACATCTTGCTGTACAAACGACGACGTTTTCGAAGGTTGTTTGTCCCAAAAACGTACCAAACAAGACGTTCAAAAGTCGTTTATTGGCATTACACTGCTTTCCATTCAGCGACGACGAGCTCAATTCATAGTGGGAAAAAACCACTTGCGCCAGGTGTCTTGCAAAAACGGGTGGTTTGCTTTTGAATGGAATGCATTGGTCACCTCTGACCCAATATCAACATCTTGTTGAGCTTTCTTCAGTTTTCAATTCTCATTTAAACAGAAAATTTTTCATATTATAACTATAATAGAATAATAGAAAGTATAATGTACATTTACTTTACCTGTAAGGTTTTCGATTTGCTTCTGCGCATCTTCTAGGAGTGCTTGATAATAAAGCTTGCATTTAGAGCACGGAGCATTTTTACGATCATAAGGTGTAAAAGCCCAACTCTGGAACCCATATGTTCTTTTATCTAAATATGGGTAACTGGGTTTGGCTGTTGCTATGTGGTCTTGTTGCTAGGGACTTTCTCAAGAATCCAGCACCAAGACCATCTCTCAACTCCCAAGTTAACAAAACCAGATACCTGGCAGTGACATGTCGCTGGGGCTTTTGCATGACTTGGGCCCAAGTATCATGTTTCTTCTGCCAGGATCATAAAACCAAAAGTTAGGAGGTAGGGACTTGTTTCCCACGTTTCTTTCTTCTGGACCCAGCTTTGGTGAAGTCAAGTCGAAGGGGACATGTCTCCGATCTCAGCAGCCGGAAGATACAATGGGCTTTACATCAACCCACTCGTTGTAACTTAATTGTCATCCGGGCAATGAGGCTAATAAAAAATATATCATCATCACCTGCGTTCTTTTTTAGGATCGCCGAATAATAAATAAGGTAAGGTCGCGGAGAAACGACGCTAGAAATGGTAAGCGACGAGAGCAGGTACAGGTAATAATGTCACCGATGTCCGCACAGTCGCCACTACCACCAACTATGCCGTCAACTATACCGGACAACGCACGTTCCGACCGCATTGAGGCATTTTCCGACATCCATCTGATGGCTACCGATGCTACAATAGGGCACAACATAACGGTAAGTGCCCCTTTTGATAGTTTTCTGGTACCGGAAGCCAGCATATCTTGCGGAAATCAATCGTTTCGAGCTCAACCGCTCGAAACATCGACACTCTGTCAGTCACTGTACCCTGGCTCCAAGTGGGATGGATGTGTCGCAGGGAGGGCTTCCACTCCCAAACAATGCAGTAGCCCTGTAACGACCCCAGTCGTCACTATGTTTCCTGTGAAGTAATATTAAGAAAGATAGAGTAAGAGAGAATGGGTTCTGGCGTCCGATGGAAGCGTTCCCATTGGGCGAGAGCCCGATGGGAAAACGACCCATAGGAAAACCAGATATAGGGGCCAATGAAAAGGGAGTGATGGAAAGCGCGGGAAAAGGTGAGACGTAAATAGAACGGGCCGCTTGTGTGACGGGGCTTCTCCACGGAACCATGGTAGCGAGCGTACGTGGGCGTTAGTAACTGGTGAAGGAGAAAAAAGGATGCGAATCTCGGGTGACCAGTGAGGAGAGGCAGATGGTGAGCAAGAAGTGGTGGAGAGTGATCTTGTACTGTGTTATCGGGGAAGCGAGTGTTTTGTATAGATTGAAGTGTTTAAGAGTGATCTTGTGATACGGTGTTTTGGTTTCTGTTCGGCCCGTTGGCCTTCCTTTATTAAATACATTTTCGGCAGTGAATAGGTGTGATTTCTCTTTCTTTATCTTCCTTCTATCCTTTTTCCCTTCTTCTTTCTTAATATCCACAGCTTCCTGGGAAAAGTAGTGGATTGTAGGCGTCGGGGACGCTACATCCCACCCATCGCCCACTTATGGCCAAGGTCGAAGTGACTGCGTGCCAGACCAGGATCCCAGTCACCGCCTCCTGCCTATGCATGTGGGTCCACCGACCGTCTCACCTTTCAGTGGAACACAATTACAGTTGCCGCATGTTAGACCTGAGTCGACAGCTGTGGATCTTGGTCGACATAGCAGTTGTAGAGAATGCAAGGTAGGCAGGGCATTCTTTGATGACCCACATTACCTTTGCACACCTCAGTGTTCAGCCCACTGGTTCTGGAGGGCCCAACCCTACCCCTGTGGTAGGTGCAGCCCTGCATGATCCAGTGGGACGCATTGATTTTGATATGTCTCATGGCTCCCCTTCCTCGGCCCCTGTCACCCCTGGTTACTCCAATGGGCATCATTCGCAGAGAGAGGAACATTCTTTTCTAGGTCGGCGATCGCAGACCCGCCTGCTGGAGAAGTCGCGCTTCCAACCACGCACCCCTTGGTATGGAAGGTGGTGAACCTCGTCGCTGGTCCGATGCCTCACGCCGAGGGTGGCCATTTGCTAGAAGATGTTAGCCTAGTGTGTCCCAGGACCGGAAAGGGCTGGAGCCCCTTCGCATA
>JAQIWR010002011.1:0-12154 GCA_034695945.1 Glomeris hexasticha
TCCAATTGAGAAGTTCTATAGTTTTTCGTTGCGCACAACATATATTTCGTTTATTTTTTGGCGGACTGTCCCTTTAACCCTCAGATCCTTCAGAATTCTTTTATGTAATGTTTGCTTTAAAAGATGTTGCAAAGGAAGCTCCAGGAATCATAAGGGAAGTATGCGAAGTTCCACCCCCGGCAGACCGTGCACTTGCTGACAGCAAGGGTTCGTTAGTAACGCTGCTTACACACTACATCAGATATGTAAAAAGTGCAATTCCAGCAGTTCAAAACATTCAAAACTTTCGTTTTGCCGATAAAGAAACTTCTGCATTTGCCGCATTGATTGCTGCGCAGATTCAACAGCTCCTAACACTTGAAGATTTCGTGTCAATTCGACATCACCAGTGTCCCAACTCTGCACAGTTACCCAAGAAATAATCAAGCAGATTTCTGACCAAGTAACTGCAGCTCTGATTGCTTTCATGAACTCAATTCCAACCTGTTACAAGGATCTATTCAGTAGCTTCCCAAAATTCATAAGCGTTGCTGCCAGAATAAGATCAACTGGCCAGCCTTAGAACTGATATCAGCTAGTCAATACACTCTCCATATTATTTGCATCAGCATGATTTGCATCAGCGGCGACTTGGAAGACTTCGTACTCCCAACTTTGCCTATTCCAAATGTAACAAATAAGTTTGCATGTAGATCATGTAGCCGAGATGATCAAATTACTCCAAGCTGTTCAGCAAAATCTTCTATATCTTACATCGCAATTAAACGCAGCTACAAGTATTGATGAATTGCAAAAATATGTAAACAGTTTCTTGAGCTCCCTTTTGGCAGGATTATCAACACTACCGTCAAACGAGGTGACTTCGGCCAAAAATTACAGAAATATTGAATTTATATGTCTGTAATCTTTTTCATAAAAGAAGTAACATAATGAATCCATGCATATTGATTTGTATTATAGTTTTACACATTTTATGAAGATTCAAAAGGTAAACATGAATAGGTCTCTTGCAGTTTATCAACACTGAAGATCACAGCTGACACGCTGTTCCCAAAAATATTTTGTATGACATAGGCAATAATAAAACACGTTATGCCAATTAAATATTTTCTGTTGATTAATAACACAACCCTAATCAATTGTGTACAGATTAACACGTTGAAGAAACTATCAATTTACATGTTCGGGATATCATCAAACGTTTCTTGAAGGTTTTTAATTGAAGTGATGATGGCAGTAAACAATGAAATTAGCGTATACTGCAATTCTACTTTCACTATATGGTGCAGGTTTGGGCTAACATTTTCGAGTCATACAAATACACGTTTAACATAATTGGGTTAACCGCATTTACTGCTCTAGACAGAACACTGATAATAATTTTGTACCTGTACGTATTCGGTTTTTCCCGTTAACCCTTTGAGGACCACAGGATCTCCGGTGACCTATACGTATTAAAAAATCAGCTAGAACATGATACAAATAGGAAATAAATTGCATATAATGCGAAGAGAAACACTGTTTAATTACGGGATTCAAATCCAGTAGTTCGTAAAATAAATTCGTAATATTACGGGAATTTTCATAATTATTCATTTGGGAAGTCATTGTAGCGTCCCTGACCGCCACAATACTCGAACTGAGTATGCTCACTGAAAAGAAATAAGACAGACAACCGAAGAACAGAAAACTACTAACAGATTTAATAAAAGGAATGAATTAGAAACGAATAATAAAACTGATTTGAACCAATCACAACTTTGAACACATCTCTTCTATCACATATAAGTTGCACAAATATATATATTAACCAACGATTACAAACTTCAAGGTATACACTTCAACTCTCAAGAAGATAAGATTCCAATAAACCAATTACAACACCAAAGGATATCACAACCGTTGCCCACGGATGGGAACTTACGACACTTGCTCGGCTCGGAAACCCAAACTCGAACGCTTCTTCGAACTCTCTTCCGATGTAAACAAGGAACTAAAACACACTAAACTATTCGCCCATAGTTCGGACGATATTCCGAACTAACCAACGTTGATTACCACTTAAACTTCCACTAAATCGCGTCTAATTCGCGTCCAAACTTATCTAATTCGTGGCAAAAATCGCCACTAACAAATACTCCAAACTCGCGCTTAAATGCAGATTAACCTCAGTCCCGATGCTCGGAAGAAAACGCCTAACTTTTCGCGCCAATTTACTCTAAATCGCACAGGGCTTCCGCTCGCCACTGTACTTCACCCAAAAGACCCCGAAAAACCCGTTACTCGGGTTTTTATACCGACGCTATCTCTAAAACACTCTTTTTTCACATTTGAGTAAAATTATGAAAATTCCCCTAATATTGCCAAACGGTCAAAAATGGCAATTTTGGAAAAAATAAGCATTTCATACATAGATAATCTGTTCATCAGATGGGTGACGTCAGCTTACCATTTTTGACACTTCTTCCAAAACACACGTTAAAAAATATTAAATTTCATGTACCACACAACTAATAAAAAACATGATGTGCGCAAAGTAAAATACAAAATTGTACAAAGTGTGACGTGCATATTTTGTGTGCAATACGTACGTTCACAAATTGTGTAACACTTGCGTAAGTACTATATAGACGTCATCCATATTGGAACTTTTCAGCTGCAATTGTTATTCCCAATAAATTTAAGTAAATTATAATTTTACAATTTTAGTTTCTTATGATCCACTGTCATCAAAGTATGCATGTAAAATATGACAAGAATAGCGAATACCTATATATATTCTATGTTTACTAACACATTAGAAACAAATGAATATTATATAGTGAAGGTAAAATTGACAATGGCGGAATCGCAATCTACTAACATCACGACGTATTAGCTAAATAAATAAATGTATATAGGTAGCCCTATTACCTAAAAACCAAAAATTAACAAAAATAGTAGCAAGGGTGTATCATACTGGACAATGTTCAAATCATTAAAATATATTTTGGTGATGAAGTCTCGATGTAAAAAATTGGCTTGCTGAATGAATGTCAGCAAGATGCCCTCTGTGAAATGGCTGCATGGAAACGTGCAACCTGTGTCAACTTCATAAGCCATCATTGCTAAACTTGGCACACGAAATTGCTAAAAATGTGACGTAAACTAGACCTATTCACATCTCTCGATCGTTATGGCAATTTTAATATTTGTCGCAAACATGTTTACTTTGCAACGCCCATGAAAGAAAATATGCGATTGCACACAGCATTTCAACGAATCACCCGGTTGATGCGCATATGACACATTCAGAATAGTGTATGTGAGGTATATATATATGTATGGCCAGAGTGCAGAGAATTGTTCATGCACTACCTGACCATTAAAACCACCATGTCTATCTTCAAGTTGCTGCTCGTAGCATCCATCTCTGCCCTAGCTGTGGCTCAACTAGTACCCGGATTGCCTCCACAAGTCATCACTCTATTAACTGCTGTAGGAGAGTTTGCAAAGGTAGCTCCCATCGTAGAGCAAGTATGCAAAGTTCCACCTCCGGCAGACGACATTCTGGCTACCAGCAAAACCTCGTTAACAGCTAGTATTAACACGCTCTCAACAGCTCTAAAAAATGCAATTCCAGCGATTCAACAGTTGCTTAGTGCCGATCAAACCACAGCTGCACAGACAGCAGCTCTGCTTCAAGAGTTAGTCAAAACTCTTGAAGGTTTATTAACCAGTATCAATGGTGCAGCATCCGTGTCCCAACTCTGCACAGTTATCCAAGATGTAGTCAAGACGGTTACTGACAAAGTAACTGCAGCATTAAATGCCTTTATAGCAAAACTTCCACCATGTATCAAGGATCTTGTCAATAGCCTCACGAAAGTCATTAACATCGTTGTTCTACTGAATACAACAAAGCCAACAGAAGATAAACTCGCCGGTCTTAAAACCGACATCAGTGCCTCCATTGATGCCATCATTGCAGGACTGAGATGCGTACAAAGAGACTTGGTTTCAAAACCCGAGTTATTTCTATTTGTCTTCACGATCAACCAAATATTCGATGGTATTATAAGACCAATAAGTACTTTTAAAACGTCGTTAAACGCCATTACAAATATTGACGGATTGAATAATGCGATAACAAGCTTAATCAATACCATTTTAAGAGGTTTCCAATCAATGATACCTGGCTAAAAATACGCTCCTTAAATGGAACTTTTTCAACAGCAAGTGTTATTTTGAAAACTCTGTATGTTTAATTGCGGAAATACTACATGTATATGCAATAAATGCAAATGTTTCGAGTCAAATAAATAACATCATGAATGCATTCTTATTGTTTGTCATTTTTTTAAACATTTATTGAAATTCAACAAGGATAAATACCAAGGATCAACAGACCATGATACAGGGGTGTATATATAGGTACCTACCCTTATGGAAAAGTTCTGGGCTCACAGAACTAGCCCAGATCTAGTTCATGTCAAAAATTGGGTTCCATGAATTAGATATGGTCCAGGTTTGGAAATGAATACAGTTATATCTGGAAAAGATCTGGATTAGATCTGGTGTTGTATTGGATGATTGGATCAAGGATTGGATATCAGATGTGACTACATCATATGCAAAATTAGATCTGAAACGAGGAAATCATGTCTGGCTCCAGAACTGATATTTAAAATCAGATCTTCCCCAGAAACACTTTTCCATAAGGGATTCTTTATTATTTATGCAGAATTATGCATGAAATTGGTGTTTCCATTACATAAATGGGCGTTTTAATAGATCTAGAAGCAATATGTAGACGGAAATCTACATATAGAAATTTGTTTATAATTTTAAGTGTGGTCTGTGTATGTAACTGTTTGCATATTTCCGGCAGCCATTCTGTTGGAAAATTGAATGTCTGGTTTGGAGTTCGCCCAGTACCTTCACATTGTGTGCCAAATACAATGGTGCCACTTTTAGAACCTGCCTATATTTTTGCTCAATCATGAACTGGCTATTGCGTGCTGGCTTTCTCACGCTCTCGAAGCTTTTGCAAGTGGCAATTGACACGTGGCTACAGATAAGTACCTACGTATTTTTACTACAAGCCAAGTATTTCACTTGGTAATGAAGCAAGTGGGCGTTGGCAGCCATTTTCACACGCTAAATCAGACTCAAAAGCTCATGAGGGGATTTAAGCGTTTTGCGTTATAGCCAACGTAAACCTCTACATTTACTTCATATCATTTCACAATAAATTCAATGTGCCCAATGCATTGTGAAAACAACGTCGAGTCATTGAGTTAAATTTTAATCCATAGTACTTTTTATTTACTTAATTGCCCACACTGTCAACTCGTATACAAAAATGATCAAGTTGATGACGCAATTGACAACAAATCGATGACCCGGAACATTAACATTTTTTATCAATATTATCCTGCTAATATTAAATTTCACTTCAGATGAACAAATATTCTATGTATACATTGTTGTAATGCACGGATTTAACAATAAGTAGTTGATCCACACTGAGAAATATGAACAATTTGAAGCTAGGAAATCAATATTTCTCGTTTCATGTGACAATTCAATGACATATTATAAATTCTATACAAAATTCAATGATGAACCGTAACAAACGCATTCCATCTTATTTCTTATATTCGATGAAACAATAACCATGTAATCGCAAGAAATACAATTATCGAACGGAGCTAAAAAATGCCTATTGATGCAACAAATTGACAAAAAATATAACCATTGGAATTACATATGTTATACCAAGGACACAATATACCTGGTTATACTTATTATTTTTAAAGTACGAAAATATTAATACATAGTTAGAATGTAGACAAATTCAAGACGTGACAAATGATGCATGCCCTTTCTCAGGTAAAATTTTTGCCGTTATATGTATTTTACATGATCCTAATGAAAAGTAATGAACGTGACGTAAAGTATTGATTTTTAAATAGGTTTCTTGGGAACACATTTTTTGGATCCACAATTGCATAATGAAATTATTTTCCACTTAATTTCCAGTAGAGCAACTTCTCACAGCAGTAACATATCTGCATGTAATACTTTGTGTTATTTATAATCCACAAGGAAATTGAAAGAAAAGTAAGATTCATAACTATGTATATATATAAAAAAGATATTATGTTTCATATTGGCTTTGTAGTTTTGGTGTATATTTTCAGATGTATATGGCAAAAATTCACTAATAATAATAATAATAATAATAATAATAATACCAAGATTGGATGATATTTTGCTAATACTGACATGTGCTCCATATTGAGCAGGTGACCACCAGGATGACGATTTGGAGCATGTTTATGATCACAATAATAACACGTGCTCAATAATAAGAAAGAGTTACAATGATGCAATACATCGCATAATACATAAAGAATCGGGAGCAAATGACTAGATTGAAAATTGAATTGAGCGACATCTTCTATTCAAGAAATCACTATTGGATGTTTAAGAAAGCCATAGTATACATTGAAACATTGGCATGCTGATAATTAACAAGAATATGAATTGCAATTTCAAACGATATATTAGTCAAAACAACATCTGATTTAAAATTACTATATTCCAATAATTGTGTACGTTATTTATAGAGTTGAAATATCTGGAAAATGGTATGTGAATAAGAAATATTTCAACATAAGGCCTATAACCATAAAATTCACAAGTCAACTTAAAATTATTTGGATCTATTTTCAGAATCATTGTCCCGGTATACTATAATCGTGTTGCAACAATGTGAATAATTAATCATGCGTTCTGTTATCCATATATTGCACTATTTTTCCATTTGCCAATTTGCACAATATAAATGCTACAATCCCTTTATATTTATTTTAGTACAAGTTAATACATTTCATATTTTTAATGTTATAGAGTAGGTCTACCGATTTACTAATTTGGCATATAATCTTCTGAGCTTGTTTTTGATGTAGTAAGTAAAATTATACAGTGTAATTGCACCGAGTTTACATGACATCTTCGGCTTCCATGCAAAGTTTACTGTTAATAAGTTACATGCAGAATGAAAGAACAATGAGAAAATTTGCATTGAACGTTTAACTAGAATTCTGATAGTCTCCAACATGGGAATTCACACTTTGCCACTAGAGGGAGCCAATGCATCGTGCATGTCGTCAAGTACATTTTGAGATTTGATTACATCCATTGTCCCATGGGGCGATTGTGACCAGAACTATAACTATTAGGAATTAGTACACAGTATACACTTGAGCAACATCCTTACAGTCTTGTTTTGTCCTTTGATTTGACTTTACCAGAGCTCTTCTGGGAGGTGTTTGTCGAAGTCGATGAAATAGTCATGTCTGGTGTAATGAGGCACATAAATGTTCTGCCAGTGCGGCCATCTTTTGGATAGATGGTGATTGGCTCAAAAGGCTCATCGCGATCCACGTAAGCCTTCAACTTGGCGTAGACTTCAGGATGCTGGGTCTGCAGTCGAACTCGTCGTTCCCACAACTGGTCCTGGATTCCCTCCAAGCAAACTTTTCTAGCTTTCTTGGGTGATAGAGATGACCCGTGACCTCTTGCTCGTATTAGGGCTTCGGAACCATTGACCACCATCATGTATGGCTCTTGTCGTACACCTGTCTTGAAATTGGAAATGGCACCCTTGCTCAGATGCAACTTGGCACACCGAGCTACCACTTGCCTCTCCCAGTGTGGAATAGCATGCACAGGGATTTCCTTAGTAACGCATACTGCAGCCAGCACGACCATTCTGGTGTCAGGCTTGTAACGTTGACACAGGTCAATGATGGTGCGATACACGTCATTTCCAGTCTCTTGTGGAATTAGATCCCGCCAACCAACATAAATGGGAGTGTCTTCAAGTGCATTTACCCCATGTTGCACAAACTTAAGTGCCAGGTCAGAATTGCGGAATATTAGCTTCACGAAACCACGCTCGTGTGACAGGAATCCGGCAAGTGCTAAGACGGACAGCTCATTGTGTACATCCTTGTCATCAACAGCCTTCTTCAATGCTTGCTTTAGTAAAAGCTTCACCTTGCCGTACATACATTGCTTCTTATGGCGGTCCCAATGTGAACGTCTGCATTCTTTGGAACAGTAGAAAGCAGCACAACTGTGGCAAGTCTTGTAAGTCTTCCTGGCAATCTCTAAGGGGACAATGTTTTTACAAAATGGGTTACTGCAACGGACTTGGATACTCTCATCAACAGGTATTTCTGTCAAGCTCTTCCTATTGCAAGTTAGCTCTGGCATGCTACCCATAAACGTGCTGTATCGAGTACTGTTTAGGCTCTGGCCTTCGGTGTTTGTGCTGGCCAAGGTCATCCTTGACAGCGAGAACGTTTCTTTACGTTGGCCACCAGCTCTGCGAAGGATCACTTGATCTACAATTCCTTCTTTGTCATCATCGTCAGTGTCTGAATGTGAATCACTGGCCTTCGTTTCGGATGGATTGCTTCCGGTTTTCCCATTTGATGTTAGCACCTGAGATGTTATTACTGGTTGTTTTGGAGGTGGAGCTGTTGCAGGAGGGGGTGGAGGACCGTAACCAGGTCTCTTGATTCGCGAAATGGGTGCTGTATCTGTTGTTTCTGCATGTTTGTCATCGTATTCCTTAGAATGTTGGAGTTCTGCATTCTCTTCAGGCAAAGGTACAATGTGGAAATGTGTTTCCTTAGAATGTTGGAGTTCTGCATTCTCTTCAGGCAAAGGTACAACGTGGAAATGTGTTTCCTTAAAAGGTGGCTTGATATGAGCGCTAGTGTCATGATCATCAGAGCTGCTGGAGCTGTCACGTGGTGAAGGTAGTAAATCAGTAAGAGACTTGATCGTTTCATCGTCGGAAGATTCCTCATTTTTATTGTGAGCTGCTGATTTTTCTATGGATGCCATGGTTACATATTTTGCTGGATGGAATTTCTCAGATTTTTTGAACTTTTCCTTTGTGAATGGCTCTTGTGGTGGAGACGTTGGCAATGATGAATTGGTAACATCCTGCTTGTTCATTTTCTCCTTGACCAATTCAACAGCATCAGGAGGATTATCTGTCACAACAATGGAAGATATCTCGGTAATAACCGGAACTTTGCGAGTGTCTGCGTCCTTCTTGGACCACGATACTCGAGTTGGAGATTTTGACAGCATTTCATCTTCAAAAGAGTCCTCTTTCTTAATGCGTACCACTGATGATACCATGGATGACAATTCTGGATAGTCTTCTACCTGGAATTTCTTGCTATTCACATAGGTTGGAACAGTAGAAGAAACTGGTTTTGTTATGGATGTGGGAGGAAATGCAACATCTACTTCATCCGCTGGTTTGATAGACTTCTCTAAGATATCATCACGTGTTTCGATGCTGGACTGTGAAATGCCGGATATGGGTCTTGGTTTAAAAGGATACTTTCTGTGATGTATCACTGATGAAACCATTTCTGTTAAGTCTGCAATGTTATCTGGCTGCTGAAATTTGTTGGCTGTGGCAGTGTCTGCATCTGTGGGAGGAGGTGGTTTTGTGACAGGTGGGGGAAGGAACGAAACTGTCACATCAACTGTTGGTTTGATGGTTTTCGGTGAGGTGTCATGGGTCTTGATGATGGATTTTGAAGTCTGTGGTTTGTACTGTGGCAACTTTGCAGCAGATTTGGTTTCATCATCGGAAGAATCGTCTTTTTTGTGTTGGACTGATGCAAGATTTGACTGTAAATTTTCATTTTTTAGTAAGGTTAAATCATTGGACGCAATTTGCTTCGTGACGCGCTGAGGAGTATAGGAAGATGCCACTTCTACGTAGGGTCTTATGACTACTAAAGGGGCACCATGGGAGATGCTCGAATCACGACTTTCAGGCTTGTATCCTGGTATCTTAATTGCAGATTTTGATTCATCATCATCAGAATCCCACAATTTCTGCTGTGATTCTTTCCTTTTGGTTTTGATTGTAACAACAGAAGATTCTGGCTTTGTAATAAATGCTGAGGGTTTCTTGGAATTTGTTAGAACCTCATGGGTGGTGATGCTGGAAATTGGTTTGTCTAATATGTGTTCTGGAGGTATAATTTCATGAGCAACAGGAGTTGGTGTTATGATCGGTGCCTGAATAGTCGATGCCTCATCAAAGGAAGGATTTGCCGGCACATCGTCTTCACTGCTGGAATCAGAACTTGAAGATTTGGATCTTTGTTTGATTGAAGATTTCATTTCATCGTCGTAATAATCCTCTTTATGCAGGATCACTGGAGGGTTTTCTGGGAGGCGGCTATTATCCTTGAATTGAGATGCTTCAGTAGAAGGGACTGGTGTTGCGATAGGCCAGGGGTGAATGGAGGCGTTTACAACTACGGGGGGTGTTGCGAGTACCACTGGGACAGCATCGTCTTCACTGCTGGAATCCGAACTTGCAGATTTTGATATTCGTTTGGTTGAAGATTTCAGTTCATCATCAGAAGAATCCTGTTTATGCTGGATCACTGGAAGGATTTCTGGTAGGGATTTGTCATCACTGAATTGGGTTGCGTCAGCAGAATCAGGTGGCATTGCAATGGTTGGTGGATGAGCGGAATCATTCACAATTACAGGGGGTTTTGCGAGTACCACAGAAGCATCATCTTCTTCATTGCTTGAATCGGAACTTGCAGACTTGGATCTCTGAAGTCTGGTTGGAGATTTTACTTCGTCATCAGAAGAATCTTCTTCTTGGTGGATCACTGAGATATCGCCTGGTTGGAACCCATCATCATTGATATGGTATGTAACAATCTTAGATCTTAACCCTGTGTCAGGTGATGATGGAGGAGTTACCAACTCATCTGGTTTGTGCTCATATGTGTCTGTACTGAATGTTACATGGGTTACAAAGGAAACCTTTGTTTCAATAGATTCAGTAAGTGCGTCTTCAGCTTCCTGGCTGGAAAGAGAACTGTTAGACTTGCTATGCCTTTCAAGATTGATGGGGGACTTTGCCAATTCATCATCTGAAGCATCCTCTTTATTGTGATGGTCCACTGGGGATACAGGAAAGTCTGCTGGCACGAAGTTGTCATCATTGACTTGGGTTGAAATAGTTAAAGACAATGGTTGCTCGTCTTCTTTATCAGAACTTGGAACCGGAATGCTGGTATCTGTGTCAGCAACTATAGGAGACTTTGGTGGTAGTTCTTGGGATGATTTGTTTGCATCATCATCTTCATCTTCAGATTTGTCAGAAGAGGAGGAAGAGGAGGAGGAGGAGGAGGAGGCGGAGTCTCTTTGTTTGTTGTCACATACTGGTACTGGTGATACATTGGGTGATGATGTTACAATATCAACCGGTTGAAATATCATCTCTGATGTGTCCGGTGGCGGAGGATACTTAGTGTCTCCAGGCTCGAACATCATGCTGAATATGCGGGCAGCTTTGGCTGATGGTGGTGGTTGCATGGGAAGTGGCGGAGGCGAAGAGGACCCAGTTGGACTTGGTGATTTGGAGTTTGATTGGCTTCGCACACTCGGCTTAAGACACAGCAGAGAGTCCAATACATCCCCCAAATCGACATCACTCTGGCAAGGAATGGCGTGGACTGGGTCAGTAGAGTCCATCTCCTCCATTATTTTCGTCACTGAAACGAGCAGATATAATTTATAAGCTATTGCATTGCTATGTTCGTAATACAATAAATTTTATTTTAAATGCGTATTTCATAAATTCTATGTTCAATTATTGAACTTGTGATCATTAAGACAGTTTCTTCGATCATATCAACAGCCCTTTCCCAAACTCGTATACAATACAAATATGAAAACTAACGTTTCTATGGCATTTCGTGGACGCGTCATTTGTACGTGGCCCCTATTTAATCTTATCACGAAACCCGAGGTGCTCTTTATGTTATTGGATGCGCTTTTTGGATGAGTGGGTTTGGAAAAGGCTCTCAAATGCCCTCCAAATGTTTACTACAGTATATATATATAAATATGCTGAGACGGATCTTAGCTAATCCGCTCTCAGTCGTGCAAAAACAAATAATACAAGAAAAAACAGGGAACAGGACTTTTCGGTGTCGCCGGTTTGGTGTCGGCGATTTGGTGCCGCCGTTTCGGTGTTGGACCTTTCGGTGCACGGTCGTTTCGGTGTTGGACCTTTCGGTGCACGGTCGTTTCG
>JAQIWR010002012.1:0-12153 GCA_034695945.1 Glomeris hexasticha
ATTAATAACTCGTTAACCGTTGCGAATTGGTTAACATACCAAATAGCCATTCTCTATAGTTTATCACTCTGAATAACCTAAAAAAATTTGTTTGACTTCACTGTCCCTTTAAATCACAGTAACCCTCCCCAAAGCAAGTAGTTCCTGGATTTTGACTGGAATTATTTGAAATTAAACATTGAATTATCTCCAGTACTCTTACATTTGATTGCATACATATATTGTACAAATTTGCCAGAACTTAGAGCTCATACAAACGCGCATTTGTACGATTTTGTCAACGACAGGCAAAAATCGTGAAACGGCGCTTTTGCCAGTGGAGTTGTGCAAAAAAAAACTGTATCCTTCCACGTCTGTGATAAGGCGTATTTGATGACGAAATAGCTTGAACTTGAGTTCCTAAGTGGAAGGTGTGTGTGAATGATACACGGAAGGAAAAGGAAATTAGCATTTGGCACATTATATAGCTGTAATTTATCAAAATGAAACAGTCCAAGGAAAGGGATGGACTAAGTTAGGAACAAGAATAGGTAGTACATGAAACAAGGTGCGGCTCCTTGCAAAAAGCCGCTCCCAAAAACAATTAACCCCCTTGCAAACCCTAATTATGGCAATGTACATTGTACCAATTCGCCTACAACATTCATTTAGACCTCCAAATTTTGTGCCACTCAAATTTAATGGAAATCAAAGCAAATAAAATAAAATAACGACCTTCGTTGCCACTTATCTCCAAAACAGTTAAATCATATATGGAAATCTCTATTCATTGGAAATAATTATCCAGTGATAATAAAAATCTATTGAATTGTTTTTCGATGCTGCGCTTCAATTGATATCTAGAATCAGCATTAGAGTATATGTATAATGTTGAAAGTAATTATTTCAAATGTACAGGCAGTTGTTACACTTATAGTCCTTCCACAGAAAGATTGAGCTGGGACCATGCCCATTACCAATTTTGAAGGGGTGCTCAGTTGCAGTTGTAGCGACGCGACTAGCAGCCAGCCGTCTTTGCGCGTCATGGCCTGCACACCTGCAACCGTGCGCCCCTTCAAACGTGGTAATTGGCATGGTCCCAGCTCAATCTTTCTGTGGAAGGACTATAGTTAAATTACAGATGTCATTTATATCACCCAATTGATAAATCAATACATATAGAAACTGAAGAACTTGTTAATGGCTACCTTGTTAATTAAATACATCTCCAACTGGTACTACAAATACCTATAACTTGCGCAACTATAGATCATGTGATGTAATTTAAAATTTAATATTCAGCATTTGACATTTGAAAAAAAAAACAAGTGTGCACTTAAATACAGGGTGTTCCACATAACGTGATTTCTTTTTATTATAAAAGATGAAGTTAGTTAAAAATCCGATCGACAGGATGTTGATAACTATGAGGTGTGGCGAATCGAATGGGCACGTGACCTATGACCTCCAGCAAACTGTTCAAAGTTTTTGAAATCCTAAATCGAAAACCGTAAAAGATAGAAGGTTGGTGTCAATTAGAAAGTTGTAGAGGACCATTAATTAGAGAGAAAAAACATTTTTGCACATTATTACGACGCTGTTACACCCTGTATATGTAATGGTTTGGACCATTGGACAAACAGCAATACGCCATCACCGAATGTCCACAGTGATGTGTGACGTCACGCTGAGGCACTTAGGGCCAAATGGACGTTTTGCAGTCAGGGGGTAAAGTGGAAACATAGGACATATACACATATAGATTGTCGCCATTTTCATTTCCACTTTCCACTCGGATAGGGTTCGAACTTTGTCAGGGAAAAGGTCACAGGCCCTTTATACACTTTTTACAGCCACCTATACGTATATGTGCCCTTTTCTTTGCAACCCTCAATGTCGCGTTTTTATGTAAATTCACTTCACCCCACGACGGCTTTCCATTTTCCTCCAGCATATACATATTTTAAAACTCATGCAAAATTGTAGAAAACCATTTTTACAAGTTAATTGGAAAAAGTCATATAGGATGGTCCTTATATCGATCAAAGGAGGTGATCTTTGATCCACCCTGTACATATTCATCCCATGTGACGTAGGTGATGCGATAAGAATGAAAATCAATCGTATTTATTTATGTAGGCTTATATAGAGTGCGAGTCAGCTGATCGATACAAGATCGATTCAAATTTCATTACGTGCTAATTATGCACAGGTTTGGAGCTTCGCGTCACGTGTTTCCGTGACGTCACCTATGCCATCCTTTATTTATACACGTCTTACAGCACAGGTAACCATTACATAAGAACCTGGTATATAACAGCACTGGGGGTAATCAACGAATTACGTAACCAAAAACAACAATTTATATTCAGCATGCAAAATACTAACAATATAATTAACCATAAATTAATTAAAATCTTTCATTGGATAGTTACAAACTAGGATATAATATGTAATTTAATTTACGATTATAGATTTCACGTCATAATTCAAACTGCGAATATTAAATAATATAGCCCTATATATAAAGTATATTAACATTATATATAATTAAAATTATTTTAACCAATTTTAAACTGATATTAATAATACATATAATTGATAAAGTCCATGGTATTAAATCAGAACCATAAAACCAAATTGAAAAACTCACATTTAAATCGCAATTATTAAGAAAATCAAAATCACTTAATTAAATATTAAAGAACTCAAAAACCTTACACATACATTTTAAGAGCCAATTAGTCGATAATGATGATTGAAACTGTAAATTTTAAAAGGTTAACAGGGAGAAAAACATGAAGTCAGTGACTAGAAAAGAAAGGTGAAAAGATGTAAACATTGAAATGATTTCCATTGAGAATCAAACAGATGTAAATAGGCCTAACAAACAACAAGATCAATATCGTTTAACATTCGTTTTCATGCCTGTAACCCCTTTAATTAGAATGAATTCATCCCCCACTTTATGCTACACAGTGTGTGCGTGTGTTTGTGTATGCACTGGGGGGTTTAGTGGCTGAATGTAACACCGACCAAATTTGAACACCTCCAAGTAAAAAAAAATAAGGTGTACATTTAATAGACTCAGCCACCCCCAGTTCGCATTTAGATTTCTTTCAGTCATGTGGCACAGTGGAAATGTTGGGGGTAAAAGGGGAGGAGGGGGGGGGGGGGGAGAGAAAGTGCATTTTTCCCCCTGAACGGGTTACATTCGGGCCTTGGACCTAATCGAAGGGTGATTTGCATGCAAAATGCACTGAATCGGACGTGACAGCCCTCGAAATAGTAATAGGGATAAAAAGCGAGTAAACGCAAATGTTGTCGTAGCGCTACCTAGTGGTCATCTCTGCAACTCCACTCCACTGCATATGCTTTTTCTCTCCATGTATCGAAACCTAAATTATTGACATAAAATTTTGAATTTTAAATTATGTACTTGAAAGGGCCGTTCAAAATATACTTATTAATTTTCCTCAAATTAGCTAAAACTTAACCAAATACAATCAACCATTTTAAAGTGTGATATGTGTATATGCTCAAAATTACAATATACTATATAGTTATGTATAGTTATGGAAGAAAACATAAATTTAGCACAACAATTTAGGCTAAATGACCAAAAACATTACTCAAAATGTTCAAAAAGTTATAAAATTGAGTTAAAATTATTGTTATATCAGTTAAAATTAATTTCCACAAAAGATCAAATGTGATGTTAGAAGTAAAACATAAAGGTTTCAAGTTTCAATGACGTATTTAAATCAGTTGAAATATATTCTCCAAAAATTAATGTTAAAAGTAAAAATAAACGCTACAATATCGTTTCAAAACAACTCATGAAATCAACACTAAATATTTTTCCCACAAATAAACTTTTGTCATAAAGTTCATAATTTAATTGACGTACTATGTGCAGACACAAGTTATTTCTTTGTTTAAAAAATTAACATTTCAAAATTCTTTAATATTGCAAAAATATAACGTTTAATTTAAACTAGTGCAATAAATTTCTTTTTGGAATCGCTGAAATGACGTCATATAAAGAGGGCAATAGAAATAGAAGTTGGTCTGATTAGACGGTCTTAAACGAACAAAAAGTCACGTGACCATTGGAAAGAAACCCTCGAAAGAGGAATAGAGAAATGTCGATTTGGAGAAGGATCAAAGATGGCCGCCAAGTGTGTTGCAAGTAGACAACATAGAAAACCGACTTTAAGAAGCTGTGGGATGGAGTAAATAACAAAAATACATCGCATTGAAAACAGGGGCATAAAGAATGGACATCCGGACATGGGACCTAATCTCTGAAATGTAATTCGTTTGTGACTTAATCTCGATTCGGAATACAGGGGGGTAAAAAAAGAGGAAAAAGAAGTCCTAAATGTCTGTTTCAAAATCGTATTTATTTACATTTCAAGAACATTATTCTTTTCTGGATGGGGTAGGGGTACACCTACAAAAAATACAACAGAAAGTATCTCAAAGGGCATTCATCAATTCTCCATTATTTATTTTAAAAAAAAATAACCATGTTATGCATCTATAAGTTACAGGACACCATTTGCCTAAAGTGTAAAATTTAGTTTAAAAACAAAATATTTATAAATGTAACTACGAATAATTTATTTATTATGATTTACTGAATTAGTTATTTATTAATTCTTATTTATTGTATTACATTGTATATAGCCAAAAATGCTTTTAAAACTTCATATATTAACATAAATGACGTGAAGTTTCCAAATTACTGCATACATGGTTGAATTATTTTAAAATTTAATTACATTTAAAATTAGCTGCAATATGTTTTATTCCAAAAAATAATCATATGAACAAACACATATGGCAGTCATTCAAATTTAATCCAATGTAAATGCACAATGTTTCTATATAGTAATTGTGTCCAAAACCCACCTATATTTATACCATTGTTTATTCATATAGTAGTACTAAAAATGTACGTTTCGAAATACGAAACCCTTTTGTTTACTTCTCCATTAATAAATATTTAATATATGCATAGATCGAAATTGAGAAATCTATAATTATGGGGCATAATGTGCAGAACTGGTTCAGATCCAAATAATTATTTGTCTTTGTGTGTGCCATGCAATTCGCTTCATTCTTTTAATTGCACAACTTCCCTCCAGGGTATCGATTGCACACTTTCTATCGGTCACGTGGTCAAATTGGGGGTGTATCGATCCCAGTATCGATTTCGGTTATCTTTGAGCCGGCAACAGATCAAGCAAAAGCCTCGCAATTGTGTCATTCAAAAAGCAAGCTTTTGTCTTTTGGTCTCGGTGACCTTTCACCCATCACTTCCTCCCACGTGTCCAGAATCTCACATCCTCCCTCCATCTTATTCTTCCTATATACTCAACTTGCAGAAAATCTCCAAACTAAACTCAATTCGTACAGTGACACAGTGACAACCTCCATCTTCAATAATCGAGTAACATCTTGGAAGTCATAAAAGTCATACATTAATATTAAATTCTCCCTGAACATCACATTCAATAAATTCCTAACATAATTTCTACATTCTCCCTTACCCATTATCAAGCATAATACAATAATTACTATTCTAATATTAAAGCTACATATTGCATGTACGTATTTATACAGGGTGGTCCTAAAGTGCTACTAAACATTGGTAGCAGATACGTGGTATATGCCCATATATGAAAACAATCAGAAGTGGTGGGTCGATCGCCGAGGCATACTGGGAATGACCTTGAGTATCTTTTCAAGGCCAATTGAATTTACCTCTGAAACCGCGTAGAGCATCACCTGATTAGTCAGGAAAGCGCGTTAGATGCCTGTTTTGGCTAAGCACAACCGCGTACGGAGCACCACCATTTCAGCTATGTGTGCATTGCAGGGCAGCCGTCGAATTGTTTCATACTTGCAATGATAATCGTGCAACTGCAATTGTTGCACCTTTGAATTATACAATGATCTGTGAAATTTTTTTTATTGTACTATAATTTAAACTTGGTGTAGTCTGCATGGCATTTGTACATTGCAGGCTGCCCTGCAATGCACACATATAGCTGAAACAGTGGTGCCATGAACGTGGTTGTGCTTAGCCAAAACAGTCATCTAACGTGCTTTTCTGACTAATCAGGTGATGCTCTACAACTTTTTAATTGAAACTATGGTTCTAAAATGCATGGTTTCAGAGGTAGAATTCAATTGGCTTTAAAACTGATATCAAGGTCATTCCCGGCATTCCTCGGCGATCGGCCCACCTCTTAAATTGTGATTGTTTTCATATATGGGCATATACCACGTACCTGCTACCAATATTTAGTTATTCCTCAACAGGCAACACTTTAGGGCCACCCTGTATAGTTAATTTGTAATAGCAATTATTTAACTAATAAAGTTCCAAAGTTGAACTTTCAAATAAAATAATTGGTCACTAAATGCCCATTGAAATCACGCTAAAAAACTTTTAATACAATAACATGCATGGTTTAGAAAATTTTGTAAACTTTTAACTAACATATTTTCATGCATGTCTGGGTTAACCAGCATTGTTAACAAACTATAGAAATGTAAATGAAAAATGATTGTTAATTTGGTGTTGTTTAACATTACGTAATAAAATGTTATAAAATGGTGAATTTAACATGTTTAAAGTTACAACGAAGATGGAGGGAAAAGGGGGAGGGGCATGTTACAAGGGTGGAAAGGTCCATATGTGAATATCTAAGCGTACTTCCGGTCTGGGTCACAGTGTAGGGTTTGCATGTTCAATAGATCTAGGGGTTGGATGTCTGCCACAAAAAAAAGCATTGAAAAAAATGGGGTTGAAGCAAAAGAAAGACCCATCATGTATGTCAATTTCACAAAATGGCCGCCTCATTTCAAATTATATCTGGAAATGTACTATACCGTGCTCATGGACACAACTTTGACTACAGTATGAAATACTACTGAAAAACCTGTCAAGTTGACCACCCTAACACCTATAACATACTTGACCGCTATTTTATGGAACCAAAAAGGGGTGCCCTATGTAACCTGACCGACCACCTGCATAACTTGGATGTTGACCATTTTTATATACAGTATAGTACGCTGACATACTTTTATAATGTGTTTAAACCTGATAAGTTGACCACTATTCACAGTACTATGGATACATTGAAACTTGTTTATAGTGGAATATCAATGGACTGGAAAAGTTAAACATTTCCACCACAGACAGGTTTCGTTGTATTACATTTACTACAAAGCCCCATTCATTTTTAGATAATGTTAACCATCTTTTCAAGTTACCCGGATTTTGTTGAAACAGTGAGTGGTCAACATACACAGGTTTCGCTGTACAATCCTGAAATATTCCTACCAAAAAACAACGTTTCCTAGACGTAGTATATATGTTCCACTTCATATTCAACGTAAGACAAATTCTGAATTGTATAGTACAGTACGTACTAGTTTTTGTTACTGTACCTTTACCAGGAAAAATTCGTAAAAAAATATCTATGGGTACCCTACACACACAAAAAAAACACAAGAAAGAAAGGAAAAAAACAAAGCATAAAAAATGTTTGGTGTAGACCAAAAGGTGTTCAACAATTGAATGAACACAAGAGAACACTAACGAACAACAAGGGTAATTTAGGGCAGGGTATCTGCCCAAAATGCATCGCAAAAAAGCGAGGGGGAGAAAAAACAGGTTTATGCTGATTGGACGGGGAAGAAGGGTGAAATAAAAAAAAGGGGTTAAAAGGGACCCAGAGGTCCGTTCATGCGGTCAATCAATACGTATGCAGAGCGTCTGTCCATTGGTTTTTGTCGATTTTTTTTGTTGTTATTCATCCCCTTTTCCTGTCCAGGCTCTTTATGCATGATGAATACAAAATAATGGATTTCTCCACGGGTAGTTTTAGGGGGGTTATGATTGTAGGTAGGTAGTAAGGGTAACAAAAAATAGTAGCATGCATGCAAGAAAAGCGGGCCATGAAAGCATATATTATCCCCCCCCCCTCCCCTCCACCTCCCCTTTGCCTCAGTCCATTGTCAATCACAGGTATGGTCACAAAAATGCCCTATCACATAACCCACCCCAAACTTTTTTAACCTTCCAGCAAATAAGCCTGCATTTACAAATTTTTATATAAACTGAACAGTGAACCTCGCTTACAATCAACTCGAAGGGGTTTCCTATATCCAATTTTACTGAAAGCGAGATAATTTACTTTGAAAATCCTAGTTTGGTACCCTCAATTTATTTTAATTAACTCTATCTAAATACTAAATGACACACTGAATACTCATATGTACACTGGCAACACTTTTTATTTAGTATATATTATGATTGGGATAAACAGAAAGCGTATTCATAACCGAAAAAACGAAAAGCAGATTGTCACGCAACTGTATTGCGAAGAGATTTGTTTCGTGCAACTTCTCCCATGTACTCGCAACGAAGATGTTGCGCGACATTTATTTCTCCGCAACAATATTGCACCAGAATATTTTCTGTAACTTTCAAAGTGGATATCATGGGCAAACATTGCATGCAATATTTCATCTTTGTATGTATTTTGCTTTTTATCCCCAACGGGAAGTATGGGTTTCAGCACTTTGGAGTAAAACCCATCCATCATGGCATGACGTAACCTTTGACCTCTTTTTCCTCCCTAAACCTCTATCAGCTGCTTGTCATGTATGTTCTTTATCTACCTATAACTATAATAACACCTATGTAAACATGGTGTTACTAATAAATCGAATAGTTAACTTTCTTTTATGCCCATGTCACTCAAGTAACAATTCGAATTATAGCCCCATCACACCGTAATAATTTACATTACCAGTGGCATGCAGCGCCATCTAGTGGCACATAAAATAATAGTTTTGTTTATCGAGTAAAATTAATCATTTTAAATTAATAGTTCGTTATTTTTGTCCTATTTTGGTCACCCATTAATTATGTCCTCAACTATTATTAATTATACATTAAAATACAGTGAAACCTATCTAAGCTGAAAACCTGTCTGTGCTGGAAAATTTCATTCTTTGGGGACCATGCATAGACTGCATGTTGAAAGTTATTTTTAAAAACCTCTCTATGCTGGGAAAACCTGTCTATTGTGGAAATTTTATCTGGTCCCATGAGATTCCACCATAGACAGGTTTTACTGTCATGGTATTGCCTCATAGTAACAAGTCAAAATAGCAAATTAAATGCAACAATATGAAACAAAATAAAATGTAAAACATGTCTATGGTGGAATCTCTAAACTTTCCGCCATTGACAGGTTCGATTTGGCAATGAAATGTAACTTTCCCAACTTGAAATAAAATACTCTGAGAAAAATAAAACACAGTGATAAATGCAACAGAAAGTTGAAAAAAACAACATGGGGAAACGTATATTTAAATAAATTGCATGTGACAGGGGACATCAATTAATGTCGTCCTCCTTCAGAAAAAAACAAGATAAAAAAGTTGTAAATGTAAGGGGACGTTTTTAAGGAAGGAAAAGTGTGCTACTTTACTGTATAGTTGGGTATATATGTATAAGAAATTGGTTGGATGCAAATGAGGATCAGCGTGCCACACCCCCTCATGCATTCTGCGACCCCAGAGGTCACGTGACAGCACGCCACGTACGTGTCCGGCTTGCGAGAGATCGTCAGTCACGTGACCAACCTTAGGGTCATCCATCAAATCGGACACCAAAGGGTTTTCGTGTTTACAAGCCCACACATAATGGACCCACTTGGTGTGTGTGTGTGAGCATTTCACTTCTCTCGGTCACGTGACGTCAACAATGAACCCCCCCCTCGAATTGTCGTAGTCAGCGAAGAAAAAAGTTTGAAAAAGTCACAAACTTACTTGGACTGTTGACGGCATCGAACACCAGGCGGCGACACGATACGGCGTGCAGAATCAAAGAGCAGCGCCATCTCTTGGCGAATCCAAGAAGTAACGCTGATTGAGCTTCTGTTATCAAATAAAATAAAATAAAAATAAATCATTACAAATGTAAAACATAAGTTTAGCAATTATTTGCAACATATAGATAGTATAGTTTAATTTTATATGTTCAATTATATATGAGAAAAATTTGTGATATTATTAATTCATCCACTTTTAGACGTCATTTACTTGATTGTTAATAAATGAATAGTGTTTATACCACAACGCTAGCAGGCCTGCATGTAGTTTATCCGATTTAATACTTGTTCATAATGTTCTTTAATTATATTCATAAAATAATTTGCAGTTTAGATGTTAAAACGTTAAAAATTATTTATTATTCTTCGGTTTTCGAATAAATTCTACAAGTTCGCAATTATGTCTTCAATTGTACCCCATAACTAATTCTATTCATTAATATGTCTTCTCAAAACTGTTGGTTTTTACATGACTCTTTTCAATAATTTTTATGAAAATAGCCCAATCTGCAATACAAAATTTAAAAACTTCGATATATTATATATTTTGCCCATTTGCTATCTTAAAAATGTTGCGTGTAATCTTGGGTGTAATTGAACAGTACAATAATATTTCTCAAAGCTGGAGTGTACGTATTCAAATTTCAATGGTTTCAAATATCGCAAAATATGGCGCCATTTGGCGAAAGAGTTATCCGCCATTTTCGAATGTTTTCAAATGTTTCTAATTTGACCGTTATTAACAATTTCGCTTTTCAACGGAAAATATCAGTAATCGGCGCACAAAATCGTACTGCATTTCAGGTAAGACAGAGCGATTACTAAATATTCGCAAATTTATAATTTACCAACATATATTTCAAGTTGCTTGTTGTTGTTCAAAGTCCACCAGCAAAGTTTCCGAAACGGCTTTTCAACTTCTGGAAAAAATGATCACAAGATATCAATCTGTAAAGGATAACCACAACTTTACGAGGAGTAAACAGGATTAATACTCCAACACTGGATACAGAAATAAATATTGGAATTGCTAACCTAAAACGAAAGATGATCGCGACGAAGACCGGCTGAATTATCCCGCCAACAAAGTATGAACTGCGTGTCGAGCGCCATAAACGCAATACGCCGAAGCGCCGTTAAAACCAAGGAAGATGGAATACGTTCCTTGCACAGGTTGCCTCAATCCAGGTGGAAAGTGGTTGGTTGTGACGTCATCGTTTACCCTGAAGCCACACCTCCCATACAAAATATATGTGCTGAACTTTACACATGACATAAATAATTTTATTTTCAATACGTTTTAGCTTTTTTATTCATGTTTTGATATTAGCTGTCGGTTTTATTTTCTTGTTCGACTTTCTACAATTTTGCATCACATATATACCCATTTTTTATTTGTGTTGTCTGAGTGTTTCCTTTGGGAAAGCGGTGGACTTTATTGTTCAATTTGTTTTTCCGAAACTATTATTGCAAGTTGCAATTAATTGCTCAATTTTTTCCACGCATTTTTATGGAGCATTTATATCTGTGATTGTTCTTCCTACACAATATGGGTAATGTTTTTTATTGAAATTATGACAGTGAACTGTTGTGTGAATTTGACATCAGCGATATTTATACATACCTGCACAAAAATAAATGTTTTAAAATTATTGTGCGTTTAAATGGTCACATTTATAATTGCATGAAACATTTGAATTACTAAAAACCTCTAAGTTATTATTATTATTATTTCTTGGAGCAATGATTGGTTAAAAAATAAGACCTATATACTATTCTATTGTTATTTGCAATTGAATTCTTGAACTGAACTCTCATAATCCGTAAAATATCCCCACATATCAATCCAATCATTTCCTTGAAAATTGGGAATGTAGTTCTCCAACAGAAAAAATATTGCATTTAGTTTATATTTATGTTAAACTTTTATACTTTTACTATAATTCTTAAGTTTAGCAGCAATTGGTCACACAGAAATGTGATTATGCACCGAGTAACCCAGGTTATATAGCTCATTGGAGTAACCTTGGTTTCAAACATGCAACTCCGTTACGGCGCTTTATCTACCAACCTCGAACCCAGTGAAGCTCTCTTCTCTATCGGGGAGCGGGACGTTTGCTCGATGAATATATTAGGGAGTTTTCGCAAATGACGTTCGTTAGAACGTCGGTCCGTACAGGGCGAGATACGGATGGCTCCTCCCCTTTTTCCGTTGGCCGAACGTTGCGGCGCTCACAGTTTTCGCGAA
>JAQIWR010002013.1:0-12152 GCA_034695945.1 Glomeris hexasticha
TTGTCCCATCGTTATTAGGGACACAAACACTACTTACTCGCGGATTATCGTCGACCCTGTCAGTTCACCTTTAATGTAAATAAAGTAAAATTGTGAATACAACCAGTGTACGTATATTGTAGCAACATTTGTGAAAATTAGTTGTAAAAATGCTATTTGACTAGTTTTCGATCTGTTTTGGCATAAAAATAAGATATAAATTTAATTGATTGGCACATTTCATGTCAAAACAAAAGGCCTGATAAAACACTGGTGGTTGATTTGCTGACATGTATAGTTACAGAACTTCCTCTATAATGGTTTAATTCACTTAATGGAGGCTGTTTCAGGGCATCTTACAACTCAGCAAAATCCGTAACTGTTCAATTTCAATAGATGCATATTTTACCTTGTCTTTCTTGTTTGCAGATCCAGACATTTCTGGATCTGCTGGTTTCTTGATTGTCTGAGAATCGCTAGTAGTATATAAGGGTCATGTTGCGTAAAAACCGGAAGTGCCCACCGGAAACGGATATGACATCACTTCCTGTTCCTGTTAATTTGCATATCCCACCCCCTATTGGCCATCTTCCGGAAGTGGGCGTGGCTTCATTTGCATACTTTCCGGATGTAGGCATGTCCTGATTTACACAATTTCCGGAAGTAGGCATGTCTTGATTTTTATAGTTACCGGGAGTAGGCGTGTCTTGATTTACATTATAAGCGGAAGGGGCGGGACTTAATTTAAATAAGTTCGTTGACCTGCAACCCCACTACGGATCTCCCGGAATGTTGAGGGAGGGGGACCTAATTTGATTTCTGGAGTAATATTATAGTTTTGATTTGAAAATGCTTTTATGTAGATTTATTTATATGTATGTATTTTACTTTATATATTTGTAAGTGTACTTTATGTGTAATTGTACTTTATATATGTGTAATTGTACTGTATATTGGTAATTGTACTTTATATATGTGTAATTGTGTGCATGACATAGCAATAAACGTTATAATAAGAATTCATAATTATCTGTTTTTATTCATTTGCAAGGTAAAATCCGAGGTAAAACCATACAAAAAAACAACAAAAAACTAGCAACAAAATTGTAATGTATGAAGAGAAAGCAATACATTCCACAAAGAATAAATAAATAAATTAGGAAACGTAAAAACCATTTTGTCAAAAAGAACTTATGGCCTATGGTCTGATCAGGCACAAGAATCGAGTGAAAGGGGTGGTTTTTGGGGTCGCAAATTTCGCACCTAGGTGTCATGCCAGCAGATAATCCTCACACATGACACCTATATATGCGAATTTTGCGACCCCAAAAACCACCCCTTTCACTCGATTCTTGTGCCTGATCAGACCATAGTCAGTTCTGTGAATAAAACAGTTCACAAAATTGCAATAAATTTACAGGGTACGTGGAAAATAAGTATTGTTTAGTAGGTGCCCCTTGAAAAGTTGCCTGCAATACCCAACTATGAATGTGGTGCAGTGAAGCATTGCACAATGGGACCACTTTTAAGGGGCAGCTGCATTTCCTTCATTTCTTCACCGATTTAAAATGCCTTTACCAAATGTTCGGATTACAATTTTGAATGACCATATTAATTAGGGTGCCTCAATTTCGTTATCAATTAAATATTTATTTTGTTCAATTCTGGGTTATTAAATATTACCATCCACTCTTGATATTACAATATAATAATTATGACCATTATAATGGTCATAATTATGCATGTACTTGTACAAATTGAATCAAAGTTGGGAAATATCATATCAACTCTTGATATCAATAGTTTGCAAAATTAAAAAATATTTTCTGACTCAAAAATTAATAACTGTCATTTAATTCTGGCAAATGCACAATTTTATTGAGGGATCCATGAATAAAAAAAATAAAATGTGCTTATTGTAACCACCAGGTAGCGCTTGACAATGAATCACTCCCATTAAAATCAGTTGCTTTCGTCCAAACATTCGACGCCAGCCGGAGTTTAAAACGTTAGCGGCCATATTCAATTTCCAACGCAGCTTTATTGCTGCCAACTTCTCAAAACCAAAGATACATGTCAAAGTGCATATTATTATTGAACTTCTCGGCTTGCATGCGCTAGCGCCGCGACGGTACTGCCATCTTGTTGCCGTTATGGAAGCTTTGACGCTATACTGGCGTGCAGGTGGCGCTTCACCGAGTCATTCATTCGCTGCTGCTGAGAACGTGTTAACGCTGCTTCAAATAGGGAGTTTCTATATTTATATATAGAATGTTTTGCAGCTGTCAGTGACGCTGAGCACATGGCGATGTTTTCGTCAGCTGGCGATATCACGATTTCGATGCAGGTATTTATTTACTGCTATAAATATATAATTTTTCTGCAAACATAGAGCATATTCTTCACTTTTCTAACGATTTATTATTCGTATGGAAACCGGGAATATGTCTACTGGTTTACTTGACTTAAAAGTAGGCTTAACTGATCTTCAACTCAAACCGATCATACTTTATTAATTTATTAATGCGCAACCGGTGAAATTTCTGGATCCTGAATTTCTATATTCCACGTTATAACTTAAAATTATTGTATATTAGGACTGAACGGGAAAATGTTCCCATTTTGTGATGTTTAGAATTATACCTTGGTTAGAACGAAAATGTTAATAATTAAGTGCGAACGTAATTATTTCGGATATTATTTTATTTACCATTTGTTACTACATTAATAAATGTTATAATGATACTATTATAACAAAATTATCCGTGAATTTCCAATTTAATTGAACCAAATTTCTTCCTGCTGCCGAAATCATTTAAAATACAGAATCTTCGGGAATCGTAGTGGAGTTGACAAATTGGCTTGATTTTGAACATTTGAACATGACGACATTGTCGTAAATTATTAATAAAATACGAAACCGATACTTGTGAAGCGGAATAACTAAATTTGCGACTGGATTTTGGAGGGAAAACGCATGAGTGAACGTCGCGTCCTCTTCGTGCTCAAAATGCAAAAATAAACCATCAATCCGCAAACCATCCATCGATAAAATATATTAAAACTTGTATTAAAAGAAATGACGAATTTTATGCGACATTTCTTTCCAATATTGGTGGGCGATTAAAATATTTAATTCAAGAAATTGATTTGCGAGATTTTTCTGCCTGTATGTATTTGGGCGGTCATTCAGTCAGTTTTGGCGCCGCAGCCGACGCAGACACATCGTTGTTCTTTCGGCTCCGGCTTTTCAATTTTATTTCTCCATCCCAGCACCAAAAACGGTACGATGTTGTTCAATCTATAGTTAACTATCATATCGTGCGTTATTTAAAATAATTCTGTGCATTATTAGCGATCGAAACGCGTTTTTGTCCGGCTTTTTTAGTCCTGTGTGATTTATATGGGCTCCGCTTTTCGCGTCGCATTATACGTGGCTTTTTATGGGGAATACGAGGAAAATAACGATTGCAGATTGTTTTTCGGTGCTTGATGGGATTCATTTATGTCGCACGGATGGATTGTAGGGTTTGAATTGGCGTTTTGTCTTCGTGTTTTGTGTGTGCATTTTGCGGGAAGTAATGAACATTGACATCGCGCGGGAAAACAGCCGCCATGCAGCTGATTTCTCGACGATTGAATTAAAAATCGACGACAACCGAGAACCAACATCGTTACTTGAACTTATTACAGTATTTCGGTTATTCATTTTGTGTAATGGGATAGGGAATTATAGCGGTTTTTACGAGTTGCGATCGGCGCTCCGAAAACTTTCACCATCACAAACAATGTTGATGTAAATTTGTAGCACATTTTTCAGGTCGCGATTTGCGGCTGTTGCTTCTTCATTTCAACGTATCAAAAATCCCTGCTATGTCCAGAAAAAGGTAAAAATCACCCTATTATTATGAACTGTACAATTTAACTATAAATTATAATCGCAATCTGTTGATCGTGGTGCCATTTCTTCGATCAATCGATCACAGTCGATCCTAGGGGAATTAATCTGAAATATATCGTAAAAATATGAGGTGTCGTTTAATTTATAGATTGTTGATTTATTTTGGAAGCTCGAGGCTTCAAGAAAAGCATGATACTACTAGAAATCTCCCATCGATAATCAGTAGGAAACGAAAAAACGATCCCATTCAGGTAATATTTGTTAGATAAACCTACCCGTTTGTTAAAATTAAATTGGCAATTTATAATTGAAGAAGTTACAGTAACTGTTGATTTTATTCGAACACAGGGTGAAGTTGATCGTGCCAAGCGGAGGAAAGAAGTTACACCCGTAAGTATATTTTTTCTTACCACTTGCAAGGAATGTGGTTTTTTTGCAGGTTCCCGCCCAAACGGCAATTTTTATGCCAGACAAAATGGTCAATTTTAGCAACAATGCAACAGATGAGAGAAATAAAGAGGTGCAAATTTTTTTCAGCAACCGGACGAACAGGTTGAAATGTGCCTGTTGCAGCCACTCGAAATGTACAGCGAATCGTCAGCAGCTTGCAATCAGCTGAACATGGGCAAAGCATCACCAACGAGGAACACTTCTCATGGGACAATATTTTGGAAGAGGTAACGTTTCAAAGAAGCTGTGAAAGTAACGTCTGAAATTTAATTAAATCTTATTTGTCAACAAATATTTAAGGTTTTCAGTTGACACACCCAAGTTGTAGTTTGGTTTCGAATGATTTATCACACAAAATATATAACAGTGTCACCACCTTTGTGGGAAATATTATACACTTGTCAACTCTCTAATAGATTTTGTACAGAAATAAATAATGCAGTATTAGCCGTGCATCATGTGTTTAATCAACATATGGATGTCCTCCGCGTAATATTATTGCAAACTAGAATTCTCCATTTGCATATACGAAACCACATGAAAAAAATTGTGCACTTCTATGAGCACTTTACATTATATTGTTTATGAGGCACTTCATTGTATTAAGTGTCGATCAAGATAGATTTCAAAGGAAGTTTCTATTAAATTGCTGGTAGTTTTGTATTTTCATTCATTTTGCATGATACGTGATAGCACGTAACGTGTATCTATCAGGTAGAGAAATTGAAACACCTGAAGATTGACATGATCAAAAGAGAAGTCTTGAACAAATGTTTAAAAAAATCTGCGTTGCATGCAGACATTTATTTAACTGATAACTTGCGTAATATTGCACACATACTGTATAATTGCAACAGTTTGCGCTAGGACCTTAGTATAACTTACAAAGATGAAGTGCACAGTGTATTTAACATAAGTACCAAGTTTCGTAATTTTCTAAACATTCTACGAATTAATATTAATTTTGTAATACCGATTAGTAGCACAGGTAAACCCATTGTATGTAACCCATGCAGAACTTCGTGAAGGTCAGCGAAAGTTGGGTTACCGGATTCTTCCCGTAAACATTTTTACATGCCGTGAATACTTCAGACGTTATAAACGGGAAACAAGTCTTATTTCTGTTCACGTACAAGATGTGTATTTAAATTGACAGATTTAACAGTCCGCTAGAAGACGCTACAGGTAGATCGCCGCACGAGGTGGAATCAAAGAGTTGGTCGTCTCTGGATCCATGGATCAATCCTGAAGATGTTTTGCAAGAAATTGTCCTCAAAGACGCTACATACCGGCGTGATAGTGATATGTTCGACAGACATCCTACGCTTCAACCTCGAGTCAGGGCTATTGTCCTTGATTGGCTAATAGAGGTGCGTAATTGTAATAGACACCATTAGTGATTACAGATTGAATATTGATCGTCGTTTACATTGTGCAGGTTTGCGAAGTGTACAGGCTACATAGAAACACGTATTACCTCGCGTTAGATTTTTTGGATCGATTTTTATCGTACCAATCGAACATACTTAAACAGCAGTTGCAACTCATTGGCATCACTGCGCTTTTCATTGCTGCAAAATTGGAGGAAATATATCCTCCAAAATTAGCCGAATTTGCATTCGTAACGGATGGGGCATGTACAGAAACTGAAATTCAGATGCAGGAACTTGTTATGTTGAAGGTATTCATACACTACTATATGTAATTTTGGGGAACCAGTTCAATTATGATTTTACAATAATTTTTTTGTAAATTGCAGGCGTTAAATTGGGATCTTAACCCTGTAACAATCAACAATTGTCTGAATGTTTATATGCAATTGTGGAACTTTGACCGTGAAAATTCTGAAAATTTTTTAATGCCGCAAATATCTGGGAATTTATTCATCCAGGCTGCACAGGTTAGTAAGTAAATATTGTCAATTAGTTTACTATTATGTGACTAATGAATGTCGACTATATTTGCAGTTGCTAGATCTTTGCACGTTAGACTGCGGATGTCTTCAGTTTTCGTACTGTTTTTTGGCAGTATCTGCCATTTACCACATGATATCTCAACAAATGGCCCTTACAATTTCAAGTTAGTTGCACTTGTTTTATAATGCAGACAAAAACAGTTTTGATAACGGTTGTTTTTATAGAACTGGAGGTGACGGATATAGCGGAATGCGTGAATTGGATGTCACCTTTCGCAGTCACCGTTCGAGAGCACCTTGGCCCCAAGCAGAAATTCTTTCCAAATATGGATTCTGATGATGCCTACAACATTCAAGTTCATTCAGTGGACCTGCAAATGCTGGTAAGTACATCTATTAATGAAATGCGGTGTCTTTCAGTGAAGTGTTTTATGTAACTGTTTCACGATTCAAGGAAGGAGCACAGGCCAGGCAAATTTCCTGCGCAGTGGATATTTACAACACTCCGAGTACTTCATCAGCGAAGCAAATGACATTAACACCGCCAAACAGCCGAGAAAATCCTACACTTTAAAATTTGAAAATGTAGGTGGTAGGTTGGATCAGTGTTGCAGTTGACACTTGCCAAATATCTAAATGCAATGTACATCATTGTTGACTTGTCCGTAATGAATTCTAGTCAATTCATCACATTTTTTGTTTTGTTTCCGCATTGGCATTTGTTTTCTCATTAATATGTTTCAAATGCCTATTTATTTTTTAATGCTGACATGCATGATCACAATTTAACAATATTCAGGTTTTCATGCTTAATCCAGGGTGGTTAAACTTGCGAGTTAAGCCAAGCGTACATGTACAACAAATGCAACGAACAAACTTTAATTTAATGACGGTGGATTGATTCAAGCCGAAGCGTGATTCGGGGGTTTTGTTTTAAGCGTTTGATTGATTGATTTTTAAAAGCCAGTCTCGACTTTGACATCGATTGTACAGTAAAGCAATTGTATTTTGTGACAATTTTTGCATTGACCATATTCCCGTTCATATGTACGGAATAAGTAGACAAATGAATTCGTAATTTTGCTATGGCATAATGTCTGTGCAGATTCATGCTGAGAAGTTAATATTATCAATTATACAAACTAAAGATGATTGATTCAACAAATTGTATATTTACATATTAAATTTAGGGCGATACGTTATAAACAATTCAATATCACGATAAACTCCATATTGATGCCTATGCAAATAATTATACACATGAGGTGTTGTATCTACTTATTCCATACCATTGAATGAGAAGTTATTTTGTACTCTAGTGCCTTAAAAGAGTGCTGCATGCAAATACCGCGAGACTGTGTCCGCAACCTAAAATGCATATTTATACTCCGTACGAATTGTTGCCTAGTTACATTGTCATGTAGATCCTCAACTATTTTTTACAACGCATAAAGAGGAGTTGGAATATGTTTGAAGTGCTATTTTATTTCATAAATGTATCCGTACACAATTATTGCGACTTGGTTCGCTGCGCCTTAAATTTGGACACGGGCCTGGGAAGTTCACGCGGTTCCTCTTGGAATACCATCATAGGTGCTGCTTCAGGCATTCTTTCTAAAACTACTCCAGGGAAAGCCTGAAAAGTTCACAAATTAGTATCTATATACCTTTGAAAATATTTCACGGCAACCTGATATTTGCACGAACCTTTTCGGTGTTTGCAAATTTCATGGGTGGTTCATCGTCAAGATTTTCAAATGACAAGATGGGTTCTTGCACGGTTTCATTGATGGGTTGTTTAGTTTGAGGTTTAAGAATTGACTTTGGAATCTTTGCGTCGTTGCTGGGTCGTCCAAAGTATTTGTATATGTCTGATGGGCTTTGTATTTCGTATGATTTATCCTTTTGTTCAGTCTCACTTACTGGAACACAGGCTGCTTCTTTGTTATCGTCAAGTGACCATCCTACTTTTTTAGTAGACTTCAATTTATCTGGAAATTTCTTTTCTTCAACAGTAATGTCATCGTCAGTGTCCCTTTGTAATTCATGTCTCTGAATTTCTTGCTTCTGAAGTTGGTCAAGCTTTGCCCAAACATCGTCTACTTCATTTGGTTGCCTAATGACAGTCTCGGATCTTTTCTCTTTCCGCAAACTTTCTTTGTGCTGTTCTAAAAGATATACACATTAAAAATATTTAGTTTGGACATATTATACATATTATATAATGTAAATAACTTGTTATATACCTTTCCACAGTTTCTCTTTTTCAGCATCGTACGGTTCTGTGATTTCTGTAAATCCTTTTGTGGTTTCTTCACTGGTTTGATCTGTAAAGTTCTGCCAGTTCTGGATAAGCACTTTCTCCTTTTCTAATCCTTCAATTGCAATGTGACATTCTGTGAATTGGAAAAGGTTTATTTCAATATGTAGTTCCGTCTGTTATTTAATAGCGTGAGTAAATACAATGTCACATCAATAATAGATTAAAACACAAACAGGTTCATGTAAATAGATTTTGCATTTTTTATGTAATTTAATATTCAAAATAAAATTAGTTAAAAAGTACTTCTGGTTGGATAATTGATTTACTACGGTTCTAGTTAATAAGAATACGTAAAGATAAATACGTTGTATTCTTCTTTTAGCAATTTCAGCAGCTTGCTTTGATGATCTCTCAACAAACCAGTTATCTCCCAGTAAGACCATTATTTCATTGGTGTGAATTAATTTCCCACGCATCATTCCAGCATTTCCAAAGGGCACCTTGGATAAAAAAAGTTTTTAAATATTTTGGTTTACAGTGTTTTCTTTATGGTCATCAGATTGCCAGCACTTGCTGGGGTGCACTTATAATTTCCTTATAAATTAATTAGGTTATAATTTACGATGGTGTCGTAGGTTAGGTTATCAGCCAACGTCCCCAGCTTGTTTTCCAGTGCAAGGTAGTCATCACGAAACTTTATCCTAAAATTGATATAATTTTAAAATAATATACCCCTAACCGCCCCTAACACAAAAAAAAGTTTTGATTTTCGCACCAACGATTTAACTTCTCTTGACAAAGTTGCAGCGCCTAAAACACAAAATGAGTTTATTAAATAAATATTAAATGCAAGATTTAGTCCTGTATTAATGTGAAACCTGCTCCTGCTTTTCTTTCAAGACAGCGATATGACTTGAATCTTGCATCTTTCCGAAGTTGCTCTACGACTGCGTATGACGTCACACAATGGCACTGCCAGAAGCACCAATCACCATCTGCGCAAGAGATTATCATTTTCAAGACGCAATGTGCTTTCCATAATCGGTCAACACTATAAACACGTGCTTTATTTTATGCAGCATTTGGTGCAAAAATAACCTCATTGGAAATAACCAAGTAACGTAATTGGAATGGGTACTTATTATAGAGCAATTAATCGGCTTTTAGTTCGATCAATGGTTCGATCGATGGGCCCGAACAGACGGAATTACGCCCGGGGAACTCGTTTCGAGCGCTTCGGTTCGCATTCCGACAAGGATGGAAAGCCGAACAAGTCCGAAACAAAGCGTCTGCTCGAAGATTCCGCGTCTTTCGTAGCCGCAGAAGACATAAGCGATCATTGGGCAACGCCGACGTACCTTTCGAGCCGAAAACCCCGAGATCAATCTTCATATGCAGTGAGACCGGCTGGCGTCGATCCGACGAAAACGTCAATATTACTTTTTCCAGGACAAGGTACTCAATTTGTGGGTATGGGACGCCGGTTGATGGACGTTCCAAACGTGCGGCAAATGTATGAAGTTAGTAGCGATATACTGGGATTCAATCTGCTCAAATTGTGCCTCGAAGGGCCAGAAAGTACTTTGGAAAGAACGTTGTACTGTCAACCGGCCGTAGTTGTCACTTCGCTGGCCGCTGTTGAGAAATTGAGAGAAGACGAACCCCAGGTATGGCAAGTCTGTTGTTACGTTATGCACTATTTGACCCAAGATTTGACAGACTCCATTGTAATTTCATTGAGTTCTAAAGCCCATCAACTTTGCATGGTCTATCCAAATGCAATTGCAAATGTACATATGTTTCAAAACATAGTCAACCCTAGCTGTAAGAAATAATGTCACAGCGACACTTCATGAACATTTATTAATCGTCATGTATTACATTTAAAAGGTACATTCTATAACAGTTTCTGCCCAGTCAATATCAAGATTATTTTCAATGTAATCGTGAATTACTTGCGATGGGTCTTGATTTTCCACCGTCAACTCTGCGTAAAGGGAGCCTATATAAAATATATAACAAAACAATAAACTAGACATAAGTGCATGACTAGCATACTTTCAATCTTAATTAATGTTATTTTTATGTAATTGTCATCAAATGCGTAATTCACATAAAGTCACATTATATCCACTCAATTGTTTTACCTTGGTTTTACGTTGTAGGAAAAGTTTTAATTTCGAATTAAGGAAAGGCAAAGTCATTTATTTCCAATCCAATGCATGTTTAATTATTTATTAGAAATGAAGATTCTGATAAAAATTAATAATTGATATATACCGTATGCCATGCCGGGACGAGGTGGTGGAGGATCAACTCGGCAAAGTCTGAAAATTTTTGATGTGGTGGAATCATCATACGCAGCAATACATGCTTGAAATTTTGAATCACCAAAGTTCCAATTCATGACAGTCACTGTTTTAGTAATGGGATCTGCAAAAATCATGGTGTTATTACGAAGTGAAATTCTTCAGAAATATGCACATGCACATCGAGTAACCTTCTTCTGCAGTGTATGGTATTACACCAATGGTTACATTGCTGCAACTACGCAGTAAACATAAAGAAAATGACTCATAATTATTTTAATATGTAAAGGAAGATAGTTTATGCAAAGTAATGTAAAAGTTGCAATTTACTTTACTCCATAGGTACTAATGAATGTCACATCTATTTTGAGCATATTGGAGTTGTAATCTGCTTTGGTAATGTTAAAAATGTACTTATTGGGGCAGTAACCAACAAATGGTTTTGGTGCTTTGTTCCATGTGTATGGTCTGATATAGTGGTCTCCAATCTACAAAATATATCAAAATATAATATAGTAGTAATTATTACATTGCAATATTTTAAATTCCCTAATGCTATGGAGTATGAAAATAGAAAAATTAAATTTCAATGTTACCGCAATCAGCTGTTTTTGGGTTAATGGTTGGCAATTGGCAGGATCACATATTCTTGCAGGAAGATCGGCACAAAAATCATCTGCAGTGCACTGGGCACCCAAACAATGGGCAACATACCCCAGCAATAACAACAAAGTACTGACAAATTTCATTGTGGAACTTTATTCATTTCTGATACAAGTTTGTATTCTGAATTCAGCTTATATACACATGTTTCATTTGCTGAATTCCATCGGTAGAGATATTTCCAATAATGTACAAATATTTGTTTGGCATTTTATTTATTTATTTTACAGAATTTTAACAAATAATACTCTAATCTGATGTATCATGTTTTAATGAACTTTATTAGTACAGTGTGCAAAAACCCATTAAAGTTTTGAGGGTATTGAAAGGTATTGTCTGTATAACAACTGAGTACGTTATTTATTTTATTATTTCAATGGAATAATATTTGGTGCTATCTAACATTAACCTGTATCTGTATAAGTTTTGATTTCAATAGCAAGTAATTTCTAATTGCAATATCAATGCCATTGAGAATTATATTTATTGAATAATTTACTATTAAATTGTATTTCTAAAGATAACCTATTGTCATTTTCCAGTAATTTTAAAGGAGAACTGTCACCCTTTTTTCAACGTACCTTGAAATAAAAATGGTAAATACTTACGTATTTCCGACATTGATTGGCAGCAGAACTCGCAATTTTGGTGAAATAATGGCAGAGATACGAA
>JAQIWR010002014.1:0-12149 GCA_034695945.1 Glomeris hexasticha
GTTCCCTTCCACGGAAATCTTTAGTAAAAGGCGAAAGATTTACCCGCGTTTTTGAAAGGAAACCAGAGTTGTCAACTACATCCGGGCAACCTGCCTGTTATTATACGTCATGTGTTTGATGTTTGGTAGCTATTGCTACGTTTGTTCCCCCACGAATATTAATTACAAATCGTAAATTACTAACTAACACCTGCGATCAGAACATTCAAGCATAATAACGGCATGTGAATCTTACAACGATATAGAAATGTATGAAGTTTTTATATGATAAATGTTTGAAAAACTAAAATTACAACTGAGTGCGAGAATCACGCGAGAATCGACAATCGCCGATGGTGTTGCTTTGTGCGCCGCTAGACGGCGCTGCAGTAGCGGCGCGAGATTTGACGGTTGAGTTTCGAACGTTTTTGAATTTTTAAATTGTAACAGTTTCCGTGGTTTCTATTATCGAACGCACATATTTGCACTGGTAATAATATGACAGTAAAGTGAGATTTAAATAGAAAAATCGTTAAATTATTGATTACTGCAATGCATTTACTCATGAAAACAATGTGTTTAAAATGTTATTAATTTTTTAAAAGTAATACTGCAATGGAAAACGCTGCAGGATCCAAGATGACTTCAAAAGCTATTTCCGAAATGGCACAAGCCATCCTCGACGATTTAGAATCCAAAAGGAACAACGACACATCTCTTTGCACTGATTTCAAGATGGCAATGGATTCCCAAGTAATGAACAACCAACATTAGTTTGAAGAAAAAAAGGAACATTAAAAAATGTAAAGTGTACGTTCATTCTTGTTACAGGTGGATAAAATAATGGAGTCCGTGGATAAAACCATGGTTCGCAACTTTGAAAATAAAAATGCCGAAATCCAGGAGAAATTGCAAGAACTGTGCGCAATAAATGGTCGGATTGAGAAGCTCGAAAAAGAGTTGTCTGTTTTCAGAGAACAGCTGAGAAATGCCGTTGCTCCATTTCTTGAAGAATAAGATAACTTTCTAAGAATTTCACACTATTGCTGCTATTTATTTCCAAGTACTTTTAATTATTCCTGATGTTGTACATATCATATAAGGCAGTTGCTTATGTGTATAGTTTGCCAAAAACGGTGTAATAAAAATGAATAATCGTTTTATTCCACAATACTTTTGAAAAATTATTTCCCAGAAATTTGTGAATTTTAAAAGGTAAATGCAACGCGTGTGATTTTGAAATAGCGTGTGCTAAAAAACCATGACAAAAAAATTGGGTTTTATTGTTTGCACATACACAGGAAGGTTTCGACAAGTCTGTAATTTAAGATGCATGACATCACATTTGGTAATAAACAACTACATATGGACAAGTAAGTACATGATGGAACAACAGGAAAATGAGGAAAGTGCGGACACAGAACAATACAAAACACTAGATTCGAATTCCGGCATGTCAACTGCTGCATGGTTGGAAATTAAAAAAAGAAAAGAAGACTGAACCTGTTTAGACCAGTTCTGAGAAGTCAAGGGAACTTTTACCACCTGCCAGAAACAATTCCTTGTAATTCATATTTTCTACTGAGAATATCAATACATAATACCACTCTTGATAATACATACTATGAAGCTATCATTCACTTTTGATAACACAAATGAGAGTTTTTATCATAGGTTTTTATACACATGCAGAGTCGAAAGCAAAATTCCAAATGGAGTTAATAATTGAGGTGACGAAAGGAGGAGGAGGAGGATGTTGCTATGTCATCACACAAGTTAAGCAATCGTTAAAAGGAAAGGTATAAATACACAGGTATACCGGCCTCTACGTACATAAAGTGAAGTGCACACTTGTCTGTGCAAGTCATTCATTCAATCACCACATAGAAAACACAGAGATGATAATTGCTACTCAAGTTTTCAGCTTTTGCGCCATTTTAGTGTGGGCCCAAGCTGAAAACCCCACCGTGACCGTAAAAGATGGCAAAATAGAAGGTGAGACATTAAAAAGCATCAAAGGAAGAGAATATTCAGCTTTTGCAGGCATTCCTTATGCTAAACCGCCAATAGGAGATCTTCGATTTGAGGTACGTAATTAATAAACTGTCACCCACTCCTTCTTACTATTTTATATAAACGTTTTTGTAATAATTAGGCTCCAGAACCAGCAGAACCATGGGAAGGAACTTTGCAAACATCAACAACAAATTCAACTCATTGCCCACAAGCAAATTTAATGACGAATGAGATAATAGGAGAAGAAGACTGTCTTTTCCTCAATGTCTACACACCCAAGGTTCATCTTAATTAAATGAATAGTCACTGTTTTAGTTCACAAATTGATATAAGAAAAATCTTGTTTTTGCAAATATAAATCTAGCTGCCGAACAACCATAGTTCCAGTCTTCCAGTCATGGTGTTTATCCATGGTGGTGGATATTTTGCTGGATCAGGCAACTTCAAGGAATATGGACCACAAAGGTTCATGGACAGGGATGTTGTCCTAGTAACATTGAACTACCGTTTGGGAGCGCTAGGTATATTTTCATATCTAATTATAGTAAATCAATATAAATATTATATGATATACATACATGTATATGTTCAAATATTTACAGGATTTTTAGCCACTTCAAATGATGAATTTGCTGGAAATTATGGCCTTCTTGATCAAATAGCTGCTCTAAAGTGGGTCCAAGAAAACATTGAGGAGTTTGGTGGAAACAAGTCGAAAGTGACAATTTTTGGGGAAAGTGCAGGTGCAGGTTCTGTCACTTTACTTCTAGTATCTCCTCTTGCTAAAGGTAATGTTTCAGATTATTTAATTTAGAACAAAAGCATAAACTGTAGCTGACTTATTAATATTTGTTTGGAATTTTATAGATTTATTCCACGGTGTTATTGCTCAAAGTGGATCTGGGATGTGCAGCTGGGGAATTAATCAACATCCAACAACTTGGACGAAGTTTCTGGCTGTCAGACTCAATTGTACAACATACCCCATTAAGTCAATGAAGGAGTGTCTGAGGAATAAGACATGGAATCAGATTCTTACAAAAACCAAGGAAAATGAGGTAACTAATGATGAATAAAATTACAGGTGCAATGACCAATTGGGCCCAATTAACTGATATAAAAATGAATCTTTATAGATTTTCAATGGCTTCCCAATCGTTAATAAACCTAATCTGGACAAAAAAGTCATTCCCGATGACCCAGCAAAATTGTATAGAGAAGGAAAGTTAAATAAAGTCCCAGTCATAATAGGAATGAACAAAGACGAAGGGGCGGGAATTTTTACAGGTAAGTCTACTTTCTTAAACATACAGTTTCACGTTACTACATGCTAAAAGAACTTTATCTTATTAGCATTTCGCCAATGGTACCCGAGAACTGGTGAAGATTATTTCAAGGAAGATTTCCCTGAGTTGCTTCCAGTGACAACAGACATGATAATTTTTGCGAAAATAGACGAAATAGTGGACAAGGTTAGAGATAGATATTTCAAAAATGTGGATATGAACAACAAAACGGCATTTTCGCACACAATGTCAAAGGTGAGTTGCTTATAATTTAGAGTATTTTGAAAACATTAGTTTGGCCGGTAACTAAATAAAATGCTATAATATTATAGTTATACTTGATTTCCAGATATACGGGGATGCAATGTTTGCTTGCACTCAAAGAACAGCCAGATATTTGGCAAATAGCACTGGTCATCCAACATACGTTTATACATTTTCACATCGAGGAAACGTATCATTTGTGATGGGTTTAGAACCTGGAGAAGATCTAGGTAACCCTGAATAAAATACACCTTGGTATTTCTACCTGGGATTACAATATTAAATACGATTTCTAATTTCCAGGAGTTACCCACGCCGATGACCTCCAATACTTATTCAACAGTGAATTTTTCGCAAGTCATAATCTAACAGAGGAAGACCAGAAAATGTCAGAAATCTTCCTTTCATTATGGTCCAATTTTGCCACATTACAGTAAGTAACTAAAATGCTATATTAAAGCTTGATTAAAGTTATATAAAATGGATGTATTGATTTTAAATGTATTGCGAACAGAAATCCAACACCGACAGAAGGAGGAATCAAGTTACCATTCACCTGGCCCGCATATGACTCCAAGAGCCCAAAATGCATAAATTTAAACCTGAATTCAAGCGAAACTGACAAATGTGAACCTGAGAACACCGATTTGTGGGTTGATGAAATACCAAAGATGTTTAAAAACAAATAGGTTATTGACTGGCATAATTATATTTGCTGTTACATTTTACTTATAAATATATTACGATTTGATATACGAAAGAAATGTACTGTATTTGCAATAAAATAGTACTGTGAATCAATCTTTCCTGTAAAAACCATTCAATTCTGAAATTGATTTATTTGCTGTCCTCTCAAAAGAGGACTACAAAAATTCGTCTATAGACTCATTGTATTGTTCCCTTCCACGGAAATCTTTAGTAAAAGGCGAAAGATTTACCCGCGTTTTTGAAAGGAAACCAGAGTTGTCAACTTCATTTGGGCAACACACCTGTTAATATACGTCATCTGTCTGATGTATGATAGCTATTGCTACGGTTGTTCCCGCACCAATATTAATTAAAAATCGTCAATTACTAACAAACACCTGCTATCAGAACATTCACGCATAATTACAGCATGTGAATCTTGCAACGATATTGCAATATAGGAAGTTTTTAAATGACAAATGTTTGACAAACTTGCAACTGAGGGAGCGAATCGACAATCGCCATTAGTGTTGCTTTGTATGCCGCTAGACGGCGCTGAAGTAGCGGCGCGAGATTTGACGGTTGAGTTTCGAACGTTTTTGAATTTTTAAATTGCAACAGTTTCCCTGGTTTCTATTATCGAACGCATATCTTTGCGCTGGTAATATAACAGTATAATGAGATTTAAATCGTTAAATTATTGATTACTGCAATGCATTTACTCATAAAAAAAGAATGTTTCTAAAATGTTATTAAATTTTTTAAAGCAATACTGCAATGGAAAACGCTGCAGGATACAAGATGACTTCAAAAGCTATTTCCGAAATGGCACAAGTCATCCTTGACGATTTAGAATCCAAAAGGAACACCGACACATCTCTTTGCACTGATTTCAAGATGGCAATGGATTCCCAAGTAATGAATAACATTAATTTGAAGTAACAAAAAAAAACCATTAAAAATGTATAGTGTTCAATCTTGTTTCAGGTAGATAAAATAATGGAGTCCGTGGATAAAACCATGGTTCGCAACTTTGAAAATAAAAATGCCCAAATCCAAGAGAAATTGCAAGAATTGTGTGCAATAAATGGTCGGATTGAGAAGCTCGAAAAAGAGTTGGCTAATTTCAGAGAGCAGCTGAGAAATGTTGTTGCTCCATTTCTGGAAGAAGAATAAGATTTCTAATAAGAATTTCACACTACTGCTACTATTTATTCCCAAGTAATTTTAGTTATTCCTGATGTTGTACATATCATAAGGCAGTTGCTTATACTGTATGTACATTTTGCCAAATACAGTGTAAACGCATTGTAATAAAATTAAATTATCGTTTCATGCCACAATACTTTGGAAAAATATTTCGAATATTTCCCAGAAATTTGTGAATTTGAAAAATGCAAATTCAATGTGTATGATTTTAAAATAGTGTGTGCTAAAAAAGTATTACAAGAAATGGGTTTTGTCTCTTGGTGGTAGAAAGCACGAATATATTTAGGATACTAGTTTAGAAACATATGTTACAGTAAATGTTTAGAAGTCGACATTTTATAGAATTGCTAGTGATATTCTACATCATGGCGACTTCACACGCCAGTTTGGAAATTTTCAAGTAACTTTATAAACTCGCTGACTGCATCGCCAATGTATTGCAGAAACTCACCAAGTTTCATCTTCAAAACGCATAAACATTTCACATCCAGCAAATAAGGCTTTTAGTGTATATTTAGTGTTTTTAATCATTATGTACAGATTGTGTCAAAAGATAGTACCTATTAAGTAATTGTTACCATGTGGTTTGGTTTCCGATGAAAATTCTGAAGCTTGCTACATACTGTAACAAATGTATACCTATACATTCAAATTTATCCCCCAGGTTATGACCCTTGTGAAAGAACATACCCTTGTGTCTGTCCGGTAAATAAGAGTAAATTTAACAATGAAATTTCCTGCAATTGACATAATAATGTGGATTATACAGTATTATCTGCATATATAAACTGCTCCACCACGTTGCCTGGATCCTCTTTGCAGATAACTAGTCACATTGCCACACCTTTGCCCTGAGGGCTAGCTTATTCAACACCGCCTGCAATTCTCTAGTTTCGGTTTTTATGGGCGCCACCATTGTATTCGGACAAAATCGTCTTCAAGGCTGTGATTGGTGGTTACCATGGTGATACAAGCTGCCCGTGCCCGAATAAGTGTTTAAATTATTCCGTGTTCCCCCATTCTTCGCTTCAATAAAACGGATTTTAAGTAAAGCCAATGAAACTGCGCTGCATATATTATAGATGTCGTATTTCATATATACTTATACAGGGTGATTCAGTAGGATTGTGCGGTGCTAATATTTCGGAAATGCAACACAAAGATCAGGAAACAAGCATTGCAACACGATGTAAGCATAGAAGACACCTGCCCATGAGCGGTTTGGTGACTTTTGAACGTACTATCATGGTGTTCGAAAATCTAACTTTGTTATTATGCAAGATAGAAGGGTAATGTAAATTACAAAAATGAGCATGATATCCAGAGCATTCCGAATCTGCAAAGCAACTTTAAATCGGCTGAACCGTTCAGATATTATGGGCGTCCGAAAATGTGCGATTTGCCAGTCGTCAGCTGTCCAGCAATACTTATGAGACAGACATTGCTGGGAAAACAACAGTTAGGCTGCTGCTGCTGTTCATGGAATACCATAGTCACTGAAGGAAATAATACACAATTGAATGCATGGACAGCACGCATAAGTTTAATGCTGGTAGCACTTCATTAAATAAAGTACATAACCACAATTTGCACATTACCTTTCAATAGCATGAGAATGCACAACCAGGTTTGTACATTCTGCACTGAGGTCAGGGTGGAATGGTCCTATTACTTCTTAATGAAGGCTGGATTGTGCATGAGGCAATTGTTGCATTCATACTTTAGGATGCATTACGTATTGCATCATGCATTTTAAAGTATTTAAGGTCGAAGGCCGTGGCATGGCGTCGCCACCAAGCGGGCGGGATGTGCAACTCCGTGCAATATATTCAGATTTTACAAAATATGTTTGTAGCCAAAGTTTGCGGCGTAAATTCACGAATTAAATTGCAGCAAAAGCTGGAAGAGTAGGCCTTTATGCCTCTGCAAACCCGACATCTGGACAAGTAATGGCTGTCTCTAGAAATATTCACAAACATGGACACCAAAATTGTACTTCAGACGTTCCTGTGTATTAAGTTTTATAGCTACGGGCTTGGATTTTTGTGTGAATTTAGAATGCCATGAGATCTTGGAAACCTCGGTTATACATTTTGAAAAGAAAATTTTGATTATTTTATATTAGAGTAAAACTTTAAATTTTGAGCGATTTTAATTAATTTAAAGCAAACTTGCAATATAATTTAAAATATCTCACCGAGGTGTCGAAGATCTCATGGCATTCTAAATTTACACAAAAATTCAAGCCTGTAGCTATAAAACTTATTACACAGGAATGTCTGCAGTACAATTTCGGTGCCCATGTTTGTGAATATTTCTAGAGACAGCCATTACTCGTCCTGATGTCGGGTTTGCAGTGGTATAAAGGCCTACTCTTTCAGTTTTTGCTACAATTTAATTCGTGAATTTACGCCTCAAACTTTGGTTACAAACAAATTTTGTAAAATCTGAATATATTGCACGGAGTTGCACATCCCGCCCGCTTGGTGGCGATGCCATGCCACGGCCTTCGACCTTAAAATTTCGCAACGATGCATCGAGTCTTGATCGAGTTGATCCAGCGAGCAACCAGTTTTAAATCCGATTATATATTATAGCCGCCAAATGTGCTACCGATTGAATTCATTGTCCATTATTGCTTATTTCTCACATTATCCATTGCATAAATGTAATATATAACCTACAATGTTGCTACTAAAAATCGTAATGGCCGATTGGTATCTTGAAAATCATATTAAAATTGAAGAAAATTATTCTGCAATTTGCCATTTCATACGATAACATGATGCATATCATAATCATTTGTGATAATGGCAACGATATTTGCCTGGTGTTCCATAATAATTCATCGAAATGTTGGCGCCATCTCTTGCGGCAATTTCTTTTCCTATTCATGAATCAAACGAAAAGCATTACCTCTTCATTAAAGGTGAACTGACACGGTTTTGTAAGGTACCCTGAAACTTTAACTATCCTGAAGAAAAGTCGCAAAGAAAGCAAGTGGTGCCACAAAATATCTGTGAAAATTAATAAAAAAAAGTTAATAGATGTCTAAGTTTTACCGAATTTTTATCGAGACCCTTATAATTGATGCTCCCCTATCCAGAAAGCTAGGGGAGCATCAATTATAAGAGTCGACAAACCTACGGTCAAACTTTGACGTCTAATAACTTTTTTTTTACTAATTTTCACAGACATTTTTTGTTGCACAATTTGCTTTCTTCATGGCTTTTCTGCAAGTAGTTTTAAGTTTCAGGGTAACTTACAAAACAGTGTCAGTTCACCTTTAAAGTTATACACTGTGCAAATAAAAATGTTTACAACTCAAAAGACAAGCTATATACCTTATTCAAAATGTCAGTTCTGGCCCCATACTCAACGAGACGTTTACACTCTTCGTGTCTATCTTCTTCGTACGCCAAGTGCCTTTTTCATAATAAAGATACGTTTATAAGGAATTAACCGAATAAAAAGATGTAAACAACACCCAGATTGTAAATCTTACAACGGTGTGTTTCCAACACAATCTTGGGCGTTGACAAAGTCACTCGATTTGCCTTTGGTGGACTCCAAAAGCAGTTTCACAACTTGCCCGTTACCCTTCGACGCGGCTCGGTGCAACGGCGTACTTCCCATATTGTTACGAGAATTGGGCACTGCACCACTATCCAATAGCAATTTTGCAATCTGGAATGTTAGAACGTACAAGAGATTAACATATATTTATTTTTAATTAAGGTGGCATCACAATTTTATCGGAGGGTAGCTGTTTAGGTCGAGAGTATTTTGCGCTCATAAACATGGGCACTGTTAAAAGCCAGAAAAACACAATTAGTACCAATAAATCAGACATAATAGTTCAAAACACGCTCTTTTATTTGAGCTTTTGTTTGTTTCGGTGCGTTTCACAGAAACTTCGCAAAAAATTCGCCATTATTGACAATTTTTTGCTATTTCAGAAGCAGTACGCAACCCTTTGTAAAATATCTAGACTACATAATCTAAATCTCTAATCATGTGAATTTTCTACATGCTATTCCGCACAGCACTGTGAAACGGAATTTTGATATTGTTAATAGTTTTTGAGTAATGAGTGACAAATGATTTTTGTTGACAATTTGGAAAACTCGTTTTTCTCTCATAACTCGAAAACTATTAAAGATATCAAAAATCCGGCTACGCAGTGCTGTGCAGGATAACATGTAGAAAATTCATATATCTAGACATTAAGGTTATCTTGTCTAGAAATATTTATAAAGGGTTCCGTACTGCTTCTGAAATTGTAAAAAATTGCAATATTTGCGAATTTTTTGCGAAGTTTCTATAAAACGCACAGAAACAAACAAAAGCTCAAATGAAAGAGCGTGTTTTGAACTATTATGTCTGATTTATTGGTGTTAATTGTGTTTTCTGGCTTTTAACAGTGCCCATTTAACGAACACCGTGTTCACAATTTATTATAAATATACTTCATGCCAGTTCTTCGATGCCGCGTAATGCAAGCAAGAGTTTCCTAAACTGTTCAAGACGTTTGGGTCTGATCCTTGGGAAAGCAAATGTTGCACAACTTCCAGGTGCCCAGCTGAGACAGCACACGTCAAAGGTGTCCAATTTTCCTGTAACAAGACACAAAATAAACGACTTTTATGATGAAATTATACTTATTTTATTAAATATCTCAAAATTTGAAAGTCAGATAGTGCATAAATCATTCGTACATCATCCAATTCGTTGATACGAGACTTTTTTTTGAGTAAAAATCCAACTGCTTCCAGATCACCTCGAGAACAAGACCAATGCAGAGCAGTTCTGCCAGCCTAAATTAACGCAAACGAAATTATATTACAAACGCTTTTAAAAACTCAGTTGCCGCCATTGTAACGATCGATTAGGATTTAAATTACGTTGTCTTTCGTCGCTACTAGTCCGGCATTTTCGCAAACCAACGCTTTTAACTTCTCGAAATCTTTTTCGTAAGCCAACTTGCAGATGTCAACTTGGTTGGCGTCGTCCATCTTTTTGAATACAAATGGAATCGCGCAAGTCACACCGCTGTCGCCAATACCCCTTCGCGTAGTACTGAAAGAACTACTACCCGATTATGCCGCCATCTAGCGACAAAGTACGAAACCAGATTACATACAAATGCTGCTGCTAGCCTTCCCTTTATTGTATTCGCATTTATTACACTACTAGTATTTGCATATTAAACTGCTTGATAAATATCTAGAAATGAAAATTTAAAACACGCAAATAACACCATCCAAATCAACACAAAATTCAAATTAGTTTCACTACTGCTCGCTAGATGACAGCACCATATGAAAACCAGGATTGGCTGTTTTATACCTTTTGTAATAAACAGGAATAATAAATATGAATTAATTTGCATGTGGACATTGGATTGACCAGGGATTGACGCAATAATATTCTGATAATGGGGTAAAAACAAGTTACTTGTTTTTTTTTTTTACCGAAACTTTTGCATTTCAGCAACGCTGGAAGCATTTCCGGTGAAGGGTGACAATCTGAAAGCAGAAGATCCGCGAGAAGATCGTTATTGTTGAAGAATATAGAAGAGTAAAATATCTAAAAATGCCTGCGGAAAGTTCAATTACAGATGGTGGGAGGATCGTGAAAATGGAAGTGGATTACAGCTCAACTTGCGACGAAAAAATTCCACAATGCGAAGCATTGGCTAAGGTTTCTCATCATTTCGTGTGCATTTTTATCAAGATTATATTAAGGGACAATGAAATCACCAAAAATTTTTTTAAATGTTATTCAGAGTGATAAACTATAGAGAATGGCTATTTGGTGTGTTAACCAATTCGCAATGGTTAGCGAGTTATTAATTAAATTCGAAAAAGGAATGCTGACAGCAAATTCAACAGCCGTTACAATTAACGGTAATGGAGAGGACATGGGCCACGGCTGTGCTCGGCAGCGCACGCATTCCCCCGTTCTCAACATCGTCTGGCCGCTTTGGCCAAAAAAAATTCCAAAGGACATTTGTACAGGGGAGAAGCCAATTGACGGTGACAGCCAGATGCCGCCATAACGGTCGTTTCGCCCGCTCGATCGTAGTCGTTACGTTCTCTATCTCAATACCATGGGTGATTGATTTGGCCGTCAATCCGCGCAAAGAAAGAGTTCCATCGACAAATCTGTCTGAATGGTTAACCGTTGCGAATTGGTTAACATACGGTACCAAATAACCATTCTCTATAGTTTTTCACTCTGAATAACATATTGAAATATCTTGTTTGACTTCACTGTCCCTTTAAACATGCACCTCTATGTCTATGTGTGTATAAATATTGCTAATAACAATTTCACACAGCTGTTTACTATACGTTATAATTTTAAAAAACACAAAGAAAAATGTTAAAACGTCTTGCAAATATAATTATGTTGCCCTAGCTATCTTCAACGGTTGAAAAGTTGGAACACGGATGACCTTGAAATAAAGGTCTAGGCGTAACAATTTTGGCACCATTTGAAAGGGCACATACGACTTCCTATTTGATCCCATATTGTTACATTTTTGATATTTATGATTTATGATAAGTAAACCGCTATACAAAAATGTTCCAGACTTTTGAACCACCCGGTATATGTCGTGTGTAATGTAGGGTAAAACATACTATTGTTGGCACTCATATAGTTATTGGCACTTTATTGATATTGATTTAGATAATATACTAA
>JAQIWR010002015.1:0-12144 GCA_034695945.1 Glomeris hexasticha
ACTGCCCGTGAAGCTCGGTTGATTCCCGGAGGTCCTTGGCCCTTGCCTCTGCTTGACCGGCGAGTTGTTCCTGTCCCCGGTGCACCAGGGCTCTCCGCTAAGCGAGACGATCTCGATGTCCGACGAGGACACCGTCTCAGCTTTGTCGCCCGAAGTGTGTCCGCTGTTCTACTCCGACTCGACTTTGGTGGGTTCGCCGGAGGAAGCCGTGGAGTGCGGTGACCTCGTACCAGACTCCACCATCGCTTCCTACAGCATAGTCCTCGTAGATGCGGCGGACGCAGCCGTAGCCTTTGCGCGATCCGTAATTGTTGCTCTTCGGAAAGGGCTTCCGCGTAACGTTCCTCGCCCCAACTGCGGCACATGATGACCGGTACAAAGGATTCGCCGGAGTCGGAGAACACGTCCGGTGTCAGCGTCGACGACGAGTGACAGTCCTTCTCGGACAGCAACAGCGCGCTTCCCGCGGATCCCACCATGTCGCTGACGCAGGCCTTTGGTTCCGCATCAACCACGCGTCCGTTTCCCTGTTCTGCAAACACCAAAATCGCACACTTTTATCAACTTGTGACGTTGAATACACATATATCAAGGATACATTGATCCAATCTAACCGGTCGTCAAGTGGATCAAAAGTTACGGCCGTTTTTGTGCAACACGTTTTCAACGAATTCCACACGTGGCCGATCGCTACTTTCCGAGGGTCGCCGTTTCCGCAATTCTGCCCATCCAGCACACAGTTCCTGAATGCCTGCATCACGATATTTATTTTGGCGCAAACAGAATTAAAATCGGACTGCAGCATCAAAAGTTACAGCCATTTTTGTGGATTTCTTTGTTTCACCCCAGTACGTTTTCCCGCTACGGGTGGCGCTCCGATCGCTCCTTTCTGTCTACGCACTGCAATTCCTGCTATATACTGCTACTATGGCTACTGAGGGTGCTCCAGACCTACCAGTTGCAATTAAACTCATCCGTCGCAAGCGCACTACTGCTCGGGCAACCCTTACCAAGCACCTGCACCGTCTTCTGGCAGTTGTTGACTCTTCGGAACCTGATGAAACTGAGATACTCCGGGATATGCTCATCGACGCCCTCGCCGACATGCAGACCCTTGATGATGCTGTCCAATCCGAGATTGCTGATGACATCGAATACGACGCTGATGTGACTGCGAGTCAGGAAAGACACGAGGCTGCTAAACGCGCCATCCACAAGGCAACCCGTGCTGTGTGATGGTTTCCATACTACTGTATTAATGAAGTTTTTGCACAAACCTGCTGCATTCTATATTTTAAAATCATATTTTCGATATTTGTAGAAAAGTTGTACAATTCTGAATCCAAAAAATCATTGAATGTGTCATAAGGCATTTTGTCTGTCAGTTGTGCCATAGCTTTTGTATAAAATGTGAGATACATAGTTGATAGTAGGAAAAGTACAGTGGACGTTGATAGTTACAAAGTTTTGGATGAGATGCATTGGAATGTATGATCTGAAGCTGCAAAAGAAAGATTTCCAATAACAAACATTTTCATGTGAAAACATTTGGCAAGCATTACTTACCCCATCATATAACCTCCAGCGCCATGCTAATAATGTTGTCGCTATCGACACCCCTTCTAGCAGGTTCTGCTAGACTTATATCACCTGTTGTGCTATGCCACCAAAACAACCAACACCCACTACTATCTCAACACATTTACACACTAACTAACATTGCAAATCAATCAACAACTCAACAAACAATGTGCTTTTACCAGGTTGTGCCCTTATCGCTAATAATCGAATTCTTCATTATTATGATGTGAAACTAGCGGTCCACGACCCACGACCGCATTCATGGTGAATCTAGCCACTGAACTACCTCCTTACCTGCTAGAAGGGGGTGTCGATAGCACTACGGTTGTGCTGATACGCTTGATGTTAAACGGTGAAAGACAAATGATGCTGCCCAAAATTACGCAGGACAATTGAATTCTATGTATATGCCCATTACTGATGTACTTACGAGGTTTATTTGCATTTTTCACGCAATGCGATCAATGATCATATATTACACATTACACAGTCAGCACTTGCATTCAAATTGGATTGACTCCATAAAATGATATCGGTGTGCATTAGTTTTATAGTGGTGTGCTTAGGATGATGGCGCTATCGACACCACCTTCTAGCTGGTAAGGAGGTAGTTCAGTGGCTAGTTTCACAATGAATGCGGTCGTGGGTCGTGGGCCGCTAGTGTGAAAAAAAAAAAACAACACTTTTGTGTAATTTAGAAAAGTTGATGCTGTAATTTTTTCAGGGCCAGGAAACAATTTCTTCTACGTAAAAGGTAGTATTAAAAAAATAGTTTAATCTGCAGTTCAAACGTTTTGTTAATTAACCTTTGACATTCCAACATCTTTATACTTTACAATAAAAGTGGCTAATACTTTCCTGATAGTACTCGTGGTCATGCATGTATGGACAACTGATTAGGGACAAGCTGACTGATTTCCACTTTTATGCTCTTCTCTGAAGAGATACAACAATTTTATATATTTTGTTTAAAAGAACACTCTACTGCAGAGATCCAAAAAGTTTTATCTTCATACAATGATACATAACAATTAGAAAGTGAATTGGAAGCTGTTGTTTGCATTTTGGCAGACGACCGATTGCCATTCAAAATTCGAATGAACATTCTCATAACGCATAAACATCACACGTCTAGGAAACAAGGCTTAAAGGGTAAGTATTAAATCATTATGAACATTTCATTAATTGTACAGGTTAATGCCAATGTGACGAGCCCGGCCACTTGCAAAATGCGCAGGTATTACGCATTACGACATGGGCTCACAATGTGTTTAACGGTCCAATTAGGTCAGTTTGGGTTAGGTTAATTTAGGTAAGTTTATTTACCTAAGAGTTTTCATTATACAGAATAACATAGAAGTTGCCTTTTCCAGCTAGAAAATGTGTATATGTGGCTGTAAAAGCTTGTTGCCCAAACATTTACATCATTGTGGATCACATCGAAGACATGCTTGCATTTCAGTTATACCATCCATTTAATCACCCTAAATATTATAAGCGAGTTTAGAAACACCCTGTAACAGATTGCAATTGCCATAAACTAAAGTTTATTGCACAGTAAAACATCCCTAAACTAATAACATTGGGTATAGATGTTTGTTATTAGTTTAAAGAGGTAAGTTACAAAGGGGAGGCCTGTGTTGGGACCGGATGTTTGTATTAGTTTGGAGAGGATATTAGTTTATAGAGTATTTGTTTGGGGAGGTTCTACTGGATTGCTATAAAGCAATTTGGTCCATTTCATTTTATGCCTTGTCGTGTGTCACAGTGCACATATAAGCTTTGTTTCAAATGTGACACCCGACAAAGACCACAACCTAACCTAAACTAAGCTACCCTAAGTTAACCTAAACAAACCGAATCGGACCATTAAACACGTTGTGAGCACATGTCATATAATGCATAATGCCCTGGCATTTTGCAAGTGGCCGGGCTTGTCACATTGGCTGTAAAATATACAACAATGAAATGTTTGTAATGCATGATGTAATATTTACACTTAAGGTCTTCTTTCCTGGATGTACGATGCTTATGTGTTATGAGAATGTTGGTTCAATTTTGAATGGTAATCATGCATGTCCCTAATTGTTTGTCTGTTAAAGTACACTCAACAGCTTACAGTTCACCATCTAACTCTTTTATTAATCCATTTATGAGATAAAACTTCATGGGTTTGTGCTGTAAAAAGTGTACTTTTAACCAAAATTTATAAAATTGGGGTATCTTAGGGCCATCCGCAAATCCCAGTAACAAAAAATCACATTTTTACACCCGTGCCTCATTAGTGATATATATGCGATAATTTAATATTTAACGTGGTGACTATCTCCCTAAATTTATCTGTATCTTCGAACACAATTTTTCCTTCTAAAACACCACTTTTATTTGTTTGGTTTTGAACATGATTTATTTATTCATATTATTTGCATTGACGTTAATATTTGAACAATAACTGGAAAAGTCCAAGCTTGTAGAGCATTACTAATTATTGTGTCATTTGCTTTACAAAAATCACCAGGGCATGCAACACTTTTTTTAATTTGACTAAAGCCAGGCTTAAAATAACCTGTAGAAAGCACAATAGTTTTTTTTTCAAATAATTTTTATTGATAAATTTACAAAAATGACTGCCACTGCACGATGAATTGGGAAAATCTTTCCCATACTACGCCTGTTTAAATTGTTATCGAGATTTGTTGATGGTCCCGTATCAGCGATGAAAAAATATAGGCATAAAAATGGAAGTCTGTCAGTATTTCACTAATCAGTTGCCTTCCAAGGAAACAAATAAAAGGTTTTCCATTTAAATTTGCCTACCTTGCATTGATATGAGCAGTGTCATTGGGGCAGATTTCCAATTTCTTGTAAATTTTGATTGTTGTGCAGTAGGACTTATAGTGAAGATCAGCAAAAATGATATTTGAATCAAACAAATACTTAGAAGAGTTGCCAGCCATATCTTGGAATCGAAGCAGTCCATAAGTGTCTGAATAGTCATTGATTGTGGATGCTTTGTTGCAACTACAAAAATTTGATCTGTCCACATTTTCAAAAATCTTCTTTCGTATTTGTAATGTGATAAGGGGTATTTGAATCTGGGAGCTAGGTGGATTAATGGGTTGCATTCTCTCTGAAATAAAATTGAAACTGCAGTACGTTCAGCACAACGCATGGCCCTGACATGCAAGGGCTATATGGAAAGTAGTAGCCATTCTTGATTTTAAATTACAAAGCTGTTGTCATGTCAAATGTTAATTAATCAAGAGTTTATATTGCTGCGTGCACTAATTATTTTCAATTATTACTTCATATATGAAAGATCTTGGCGGTAGCAAAATTTGGTTCTGTGCAGAAATCCGGTCACAGTGCCGATAGTGTATTGGTTGTATTAGCATTGCCAGAAATGGCTGTGTGAATCCTGCATTGTGTGCAGCAATACTTTGTCGCATAAATTCCTGAAGACAATAACTTGTTCCGTTCACTGTGAAATGCTCCTCATAACTGTATGAGGTTACCTGGATGCCCGTTTTAAACAGTTTTTAAGGAGAACTAGAGGGTAATAAACTTGCTGAATACATCATCGGCAACTTGCCAGAACATTAGCGCTAACCTTGGTTTTTCTAAGGTCAAGAACCACTTTCTTTTTAAGCATTAGTTTAAGAGGCATGCTAAACATTTGGTTTATTAACATTTAGTATTACATTTAACAACTTTGTATTTTTAAATAAAGAATATCTGATACTGTCTGGATTGCTCAGATACTTACAATTTCGTGTGCACTGTCACATCTTTCACTAAATATTCTACAGGACAATTCATTACAAATTAGTATTTGTAAGCTAGTACTATTTACTAAATTACAAACCCGTGAATAGTAACTTGCATTCAAGTATTGTGCCATATCTAACAGATATCTGATACAGGAGTTTGCGTGTTTCCATTCTACTATGTGGAGGACATTCGCTTTCTAAAACAAGCAGATTTTGCAGTCGTTTATCAATTTCATTTACAATTAATCAAAATATTAACTTATTTAATAAATCCTTTGGCAGAAACATTTCCCAATGTTAATAGAACATACAAATTTAAAAAATGTGACTTCTTATGTTATAAGATGGTCACACCTTGTTAATCTTTGTGTCCTTTAGAAAGGATGCCAGGAGTAAATCAAATGGGTTAATAAACATGGTTTGCAACTATAATATACAGGGAGGGAGTTACATAACATGATTTTTTTTTCTTCAAAACTTATGTTAGTCCAAAATCTGATTAAAGACGAGGAGAAAATCCACAACTCATATATGTTAGAAACAGCACTAGTGTTACTTCGGTGCCTACATGTTTCGGTACGCTGTTCACGCGACCATCCTCAGGGCAAGTTACAACTACAAATTAAGAAGATGGGCGAATTCATTATTAAATTTCTACAAATACCTTTTAACAAAAAACATACCAAAAACAAGCGATGTTAAAAGTGAACTTCAATAATTCAACGCAAAAGTCAACGAGCACACATCTCTATGATTAAAAAGGAATTAAGTTAATACAAAATCTTTAAAATAGGAAAATATAACTAGCTAATAAACGCAGTTTAAAAATGAAGCGACACCTGATCCACCAGGGTCTAAGTCAGGGCCGGTTACATAGTAAGTGTGCGAGTCAAATGATTTTCAAACCAATTAATAAGAAAACCCTGACAAAGGTCGAGTTGATCATTTAAGAGTAACTCAAAACCAGTTTTCACTGCTTTTTGAATTTCAATAGCTTCCAAGAAATTCAATTTAAGCCAGTGAGCTTCACTATACAGGAGTTTAATTTAAATATTTGTTGTATTATGATCCAAGAACAAAAGATGTTCACTAAACTTTGACCTGTCGTTGGATTTAAGATGTTCATTAATTATAAAGTTCAAGGCCCTTCGAGTTTGACGTGTATATAAACATTGGCAATCTCCACATTGTATTCTATACTCGCCTGATTTAGGTACATAATTTATCAATACTATCTTTAGTATTGGGTAAATATTGAGAGAGACAATTGATGGTTTGAAATCCTGTTTGAAATCCAGCCTTCTTGAAGATTCTACAGCATTTTTCCATCACAAAATTATAAGAAAAACTTAAAAAGGGTTTAACACTGTTGGAGTTATTAAGAGATGTGATACTTTATAATTCGTGCTGTTTCTGAATTTTTAAGTAGATGTGATAAACATGATTAAAATGTAAATTGTTTATCACAACAATTTCTTAAGAAAGCCAGTTCGCATTTACGTTCCACATCTCCAAGTTCAAACGAGAAAATTCTATGTATAGAACTGTATAGAAAGCTCAAATTTGGAACAACCGTCAATATAACGTGGTTCAAAAGTGGGTTTCCGAAATATATCAAACACGAAACTATCATTCCTTTTTTTAATCAAAATATCCAGAAAGGGTAACGTTACGTCCTTTTCATTTTCAATAGTACATTGAATTTTCTCATAAACTCCATTTATGTTTCTTAAAAACAAAGAAAGAGTGAAAACATCATCAACAAACTGTCTCCAAAAATCAGTTTGTTTATAAAGAGTGAAAAGTTTCGATATAAAGCCCTCCATAAAGATCTCTGCTAAAATTGGAGCAATACGGACCAAGCAACCGGTTTGGTGGTGCTTCTGTTTCGAACGTTTTGCGCCATCTGGCGGCCGATGTTCACACCATCGTGATGATAAAAACGCATTGATGTGCCTATACAACTACACTTCAATTGTAAAAAACTGAAAACTGAACGACTTTTCCCCGGAAAAAGTGTTTGAAAGGGAAGGAAATTAAAGAATCAGGGCATGGACTTGATGTGTGCCAGTTTTTAACAGAAATTGAGGGTGAATGGGTCACTCAAATAAAAGCAAGTGATACAAAATCCGTGATTGGCAGATGTGCAACACGCTGATGGATCCACAAACTACGTCATTTTGGACTCTAGCCAATAGCAATGATGAAAATGTCGGCAGCATAGATCGACAAGTGAGCAGCGTAAATACCGATATTAAACAAATCTTTCACTTGTACGATGCATTTATCAAATCAACAATGCAGATACAACGTGACCTTTATGCTAAGTTAGCTATTCAAACCAAAACAGGTACAATTTACTGAACATAAATGCCCGCTTTCCATATGTACCTTATGCCCTACCCGCGAATTTATTATCACGGTAGTTCGATTTCCGTCGCCAGGTGGCGCTGAGGCTAATCCAAGATAACGTTGCTACTTCCCTATAAGTGAACCCATAGCAAGACCATCCAGTTGTTTATAAATTTTTCCATCAAAAATAAAAAAGTTCTGATCATTTAATAGTTTTATAACCCAACAATTTCTATTTGAGCCTGTGCACTATTCGCTTAGAAAGTAGAAGTCGGTGACACCTGGCGGCGGTTTACGAACCTCTAAAAAACATTCGAAAATGGCGGCGATACCGCTCCTTGCAGCCTTGCTTGCAGGCTGTAGCGGGCTGTACGTTTGTTTTTCTCAAGCAAACCACAACAAATGATGTGGTCCCAATTTTGTTTTGCCTCTTCTTCCTGTTGGCAACGTTTTTTATCGCCTACATTCCTACATAGTCCAAAATTTGAACGAATCCGATACGATAATCGGAGGCAGCCATAGTAAACACATGGCCAAGTACCTGCATCAGTGCCATTTTCGTGTGATCAACAGCGCCACCTAGATTCCGCTTTCCTCACCAATAACCATTAGTTTGGAGATGCTCCTGAATTATGACTTAGGTTTCATTAAGTGGAATATTAGGGTAAAGGGAAGTGATGTTAAAAGAGGTCATTTTTCCCTTCCAAACCAAATTGGGAGACAACTTTTTTAATTCCCTGATGAAATTAGCATAATTGTGTATAGACAAAGTTTTAGGGCGATCCAAACTCCTCAAGAGTGTATTAATCCATTTAGCTAATTTAGAAGTTACAGTATCAATCCCAGAAACTATAGGTCGAACAGGAACATCTTTCTTATGGACTTTGGGGAGACCATAAAACCGAGCTATTATTGGATTGGTGACTACCAAATTTTGCCATCTAAAATCTGTAGGAAAAGTGTACTTAGAGGTTTTTAAATAAGTTGTAAAATCATTTTGAAATTTTTGAAGTATTTTATCCATACTCTGAGTAACAACCTCGACATCCATATCCAAAAAGCAGCATTACATTTTTCAATATAAACATTCCTGTCAAGTAAAATTATTTGATTGCCTTTGTCACCTTTTATTGCAACTACGTCTTTATTAATTAAATCCTTAGTCATGTCGGGACGATTATATTTCAAATTATTCCCCGTCCGAGTTCTATCATTTTTAACAGACTTCTCACAGTCATTTAAGATCTTCAACACTGCTTGTGAATCTTCATGGTACTCAGAGTTGGTTTTAGCAAAGGACTTTAAAGCAACTTCCAATTCAATAACATTAGTTTGAGCGTTTTTCTTACCTGAAAAATTAAAATTTAGACCAAGATTTAAGTGACTCAGTGTAGAAAGTTCAAAGTGCTTCGAGCTTAAATTAGTCACAAAAGAGTATTGAGAGGTAAAGTCAACAGCACGTCTCCTCTGGACAGTTTCATTCTTAATACAACAGGTGGCAGAAGCTAAACTGGGTTTTAAGGTAGATTCAGGAGAACGTTTTAATTTATTTAGTTCCCTGTTGAAATTCTTATTCACTTTCCATAACTCCCTGTCAAGAGTTGTACACATTTTTACAGAGTAAAGTTCTCACTGTTCTTGTTTCATCATTTTAAGCAACTGCAAATGTAAATGTAACATTGAATATTTATTTTAGCAATTTGAGAATGAGCAGTTTTAATCTCCTCAATCAGCCAAATATACTTTGCCTTTGTCATGGTCCTCTTTGCGGCGACAGTTTTATTTTTAATCTTAATGGAAATAGAATCCGAAACTAATTTTAAAGGTGAACTGACAGGCCAGGAAAAGTGGACTGTGACCATCCTTGCTATTCGGTAGAAGTGGTGGACTTGTCACCTTTGGACAGCCACGATTCGCCAAAAGTGGAGGTTAACTGTTAATTGATCACGCCCTGTCAGTTCACCTTTAAGGTACCTACTTCCCTATATAACCGCGTACGAGTCAAGTTTCTACCACCTCCATCCATGTGTTTCATCGCCTTCTCGGCATCGTCCGGGTTCTCAAACTCGACGTACGCGAACCCTCTGGACAGGTGAGTGTGGACGCGGTCCGGCGGCATCTCCACGTTCTTCACCGTGCCGTACATCGAAAATATCTCCGATATGTGGTCCTTGGTTATGTTTCTCGTCAGGCGACCGATGTGGATCTTGGTGGGGCGCGGAGTGGGACTTCGCTTCCTCGGCTTCGGAGACGGCGACCTGCCAACATACGTTAACGATCTTGAAGCCGGACGTACACACGGTTTCCCGCCTTACTACTTTATCTAATTCTACCGAGACTTGGATCTTTTGGCCTTCACGTTCTTCGCCTTGTCGGCGTCCGCGGTCTTCGGTCGGGCCGCGCTCGCGGACGACGACGAACTGGAGCTTGAAGATCTGGAACTACCGCTTGAACTTGAACTGGAACTGCTACCCGAAGAAGAGCTACTGCTGCTTGCGCTTCCCGAAGATGACCGTGAACTGAAATTGCAAATGTACCGCGGGCGTGTTAATTCCAAATCAGTGAATATATTTTCAAACCTTTTGTTGCTTCATCTGTACAAAGTACTACATAATCTGTGATTACTATTTTCTCTTAATTTTTCAGACCTTATTATGTACAATATTCAGGTTGAACTAGTTTTATTGCAACTATATTTCTAAATAATTATAAATTAAAACACATTCAAATTGTACATTTTAGAGTGAAACTCGTTTATGTCAGAACTTTATTCTTTTGTACCTATGGCTGCATTATTTGTTTTTAAACCTGTATATAGTGAAAAGATTTCAAGAACTTTGAAAATAAAACACATATAGAAAGTTTTGTTGTGTAATTTCCAGGTTTTGGCAAATAGTATGAACACTTTCAATGTTTCAAAATCGTCATAGTAGTGTAATTAAGCACATATAAAGTTTGATAAGACATTCCTGTATATTTTAAAGGTGAACTGAAACGGTTTTGTAAGGTGCCTTGAAAGGGGGTCGTCCATTAAGAAGTTCATCTATAAAGTTACAGACAAACTTTGACGTCTAATAACTTTTTTTTACTATTTTTCACAGAGATTTTGTTTCACCACTTGCATTCTTCATGACTTTTCTTCAGGCAGTTTAAGTTTCAGGGTACCTTACAAAACCGTTTCAGTTCACCTTTAAACATCCTGTATCATACAAATATCAACATTTCCCCATTATTAACTTTAAAATTCCAGGATTAACACCTTGTTGTTAAATTAATGTTGGTGTTTTTACGTCTTATTTGTTGCCAAGTAGAAGTATCAACAAGATTGGGCATCGTAGCACTAATTTTCTTGAGATTTGAACCATTTCTGCAAATTTAAAGTGCAAAATGCGCACAATTTTGGGTCACATTTTTAAAGAAACAAAATTTTTCAGAGATAATTAGCAGCAAATGACACACTACGCACCTTCCACTGCTGCTGCTATCGCTACTGGACGATGCACTTCGTCTTTTCTTCTCCTTTTCACGGCCTCGTTCTTTATTCGCGGCTTTCTTGGTTTTGTCGGCGGTCGCCGATGCCGCCGTCCCCGTCGCCGCCGCCGACGTGACGCCGGCTCTTCTCCCTTCTCCCGCCGCTCGACCCCGACTCGTACTTCGGCTTCTCGCCCTAAAATCGCAAAAATAATCACTCGTAAAATGTCATCCTGCCTGCCACTGCCACCGAAACATCCGAAAGCTACGATCGGATGAACGATGGATGCGATTTTCGAGGCTTACATCAGATGCTAGCGGGACGATTATAGAATTCAAGATGTCTACCGACGCCGACTTTCAAATGAATGACGCCTATATCGATATTGTATCGCCATAACTTCATTGTATCGATATAGCGGGGGGTCATCCATATACTATGTAGTACAAAGTTAAGCCTATATGCAAAATCACCGAAAATCACGAACTCGCCATCACCTTCATAGTATGAAACGGCATCAGTTACTCCATTATGATATCGGTTATAATAAAAACATATGGAATTAAAATTTGTTTGGAAATAAACAATGGAAATTATTGTCATCGTCCAGCTACATATAATTTATAAACAACCCTTACATTATTCAAACAATTTCGCTAAATATTCTAAAACATATAACTGAAATAAATGTTTCGCTGCAATTATGTAATATGTTCACTCTGATTTATAATATAAGTCAATCATTATTAAAATTAAGCAAAAAACATCAATAAAATCAAGGTAAAAATATAAAACAGGGGTTGTTCAATAAGTATGCTATCCTTAAAGCAGAAAGCAACCAAAAAAATATTTGAAAATATCCACACAAAAACACATGGAAATAAATTAAATGTTTAAAGGTGAACTGACACGGTTTTGTAAGGTACCCTGAAACTTAAACTACCTGAAGAAAAGTCATGAAGAAAGCAA
>JAQIWR010002016.1:0-12139 GCA_034695945.1 Glomeris hexasticha
CCTAGCTTCGCTAACAAAAAAGTTAGCATCTGAATAACCTTGACCGAATGTTCCAAGGTCACCAAAGGGCACATCGTCAGATGGCCCCCCGACCGTCTGAATACGTGTCATGTTTGTTTGCATTTCTTCAAGCTTCATTTACGGCAATACAGGCACGAACCAGATTTCTGACTCACCCTGTATATTGAACATATATTTGCTTTATTTATTTTGTGATTATATTTGAAGGCTAACTCGTACGATTTTGTAAGGTATATGCCCTAAAACCTGACCATACAAAAAGTAAATCCAAGAATAAAGCAAGCTATGAAGCAAAATCACATTTCTGCATGATATATACAGCCCTGCATCATTCTGAACATTAACTATAATTGTTATAATAATTAGTAATTGAATCGTTTTTCGAGGCTGCGCTTCTATTTAGTAAATGAGAAAGCAAGATCCAGTGTTTCCTAATGAAGAAAAACATACATTTTGATTGTTTAAAAGTAACACGCTGTTGTTCTTTACAAACAGCGTAAGATATGCGAATCTGGGATTTTTAACAAAAATATTTATTCGCTTCATGGCTTGCTAGCTATGGATCGAGTATAATAAAACATTTTTGAAGAAAATACCACACAACTAAACCTGAATAATTTCCGGTTTGAGTGAAATTTCACGGACTTGCAGCATGAAAAAGAGTTTTGAGTGTGACACAATAAAACTTGGTGTGAAGTCTGAAGAATTTGTGTTTTTAAGCGAGTACAACATGCCATGGGAACCCGCTGAGAGATTGCGACATGCTATGGCGTGTCTGAGGCGGAGTTCTTTGTTTTGCTAATTGCTAACTGGGAAGCTGCTGCTCGTGAATGTTTCCCCCTTTTCTTCGTCTTCTTTTCTCCATATCCGCCAAGTGGCTCCTCCTCTTCGTACTCGAGTATTTAGGCTTTTTTGTTGCAGCATGCACAGGCCGCGATTTATGCCATTGTGCAAACAGAAATTGTTCCAAATCGCCGGGTTTAGTCGGCATCCTCTCCTGGTCCTAGCCAGGCCTTCCGCCCCCTTCCGTGCACCTTGCTCATTTTCTTTCTCTCACTTTTCGATTGTGCACAATTATTTAAAGGCACGTGCATAAAGCGACGGCTCCTGGGCCAGATTAATAGGCTGTTGCAGCGCGTTGCTCGCGCTTGTAGTGACGGCATTATGACAGGGTTTACACAACACTATGGCACTGTTAGGCAGCCCCGCATAGCACCCCTAGCAGTGAACGCTTTTCATATGAAGGGGGCAAAAAGGCGGTGTTGATTTTGCCACTGCTGTCTCTGTTATTTGCGCCGACGCCGTGAGCAATGTTTCTTCAATTTACTCGCCACTATGCCGACACCCTTTCCGTGAGCTTTGCCCCAGCATAGTTATGCACACAGAACCCCGTACCATCTCGTCTTGGACCGCTAGCACCACAGGGCACTAATTACCTAGCTACCGGCCCCATGGTGCGTGTGCGAAAAATGTGCACTTTCAAGTTGTTGTGCTCGGAAACACACAGAAATAAGCAAACGTTGCACTTTGGTGCCCACCAGTGTTTGTTTTCACGAAGAAACACTTGGCAGGAGGGAGGGGGAGGGCCATTTAAAGAATATATGTAGTATCGCACTTGATTGCTATGTATTTTGGCAATTTATGGATGCCATATGGCGTTTATTTGCTTTGAAATACTGTATTTCAAGTGCTTCAGGTAAAATTGTCTGACACCAGAACTAAGCTCTAACTCAGCTCTAATTGTGCTTTACGTTTTTCTTTCTGCACTATAAATTTCAACGCCTTATTTTGAGACATGCAATTACATATTGTCCTGACTGCATGTTCCATCTTAATGCAGATTGTTTCAAATTCGATCATGTAATCTGGCGAGACAGCAAAGAGTAGAATAGCTTCTCTGCAGAATCTTGAATCTTTGTGGAAGCCATTATGAGGTGTAAAACTACTTTGTAGGTCGAGCAGTGGAGAAATAATGCACAACATGCTAAATATTGCTCTTCATATTATGTATAGTTATAGTATTAGCAAATATTATCTATCTTACCCAGTATATTCAATTTCCGGCCAATATTCGCTCGAAGATTTATGCATACACAATAGATACAGTTATACGTACATTGGCTGTGATACAGAAGCAAAAAGGTCCCATAATCACTCAAACTACAACCCATGTCAGAATTCTGCAATTTTCCAATTCCTTATTTTTAACCTTGACTCTTATTACGGTCTGTATATTTCAAGCATAATCCATCAAATTCTCGTTTGAGATATAATGGGCCATTTGCACCTTTCTACGGCCCTAGAACTAGCGATTGATTGGTGTTGGTCGGAATCTCTTTGATTGAGTCCCATCCAAATGGGCGGTATTAGCGATTCATTTTCTTCACAGGGGATCCGTGTCATATTTTTTAGAGACAGAGGGAGAAAGAGCTGTAGAGTGCCCTGGCCCCAAACTGCTTCTTTTGGACCCTTGCCACCCGCTGCGTTTTCTCGCCTTTGTTGACACGGTGAGAACACGCTCATCAGAGACTTAAGTTTGGCTAAAGAATCGCGCGAGGAAAAGTCTCGCACCATACACCCCATCCATCAACATTCTGACATAACAATCCCGAAGTGTCCGTCCGACGCTTTTCACCAACTGACTCACAAAGAAACATGCAGCGAAATGAAACGCACGCCCTTATTGCCGAATCCGAATGCTTAGGGAACGCCTCTAGTTTTCTTCTCGCAGCAACATTAGTTTGCTTATCTTTCCCCCTCAAGGGACCACCACAGAGCACGTAAAGCAAAAATCAAACGTATTGTTTTTACCGACTAACTATTACCAAGAGTGGATGAATTTATCCACTCTTGCTATTACAAGTTCCGTTATTTTTAGTCAAACAACAATGACATTGTGAATGTCACTGAACACCTTAATTGATGCATGCATTTTTATAAAAAAACATACAATGGACCTTTTTAACCGAATCCTTTAGTGTTCAATCACCTGGTTCAATGCAGCATGTTCCAAATGAAAATAATGTGTTCAGTGTTCAGTATTGCAGTAAATTGTGGCGATGGGCACCAAGTGTTCAACAACAAAATCTTAAAGGAGGACTGACACGGTTTTGTAACACCCCATGATATTCGGACAGTAGAAAGAACGGTTAAAATTAAAACTATGAGTTCATTTTTTTTTCTTTGTTAAAATTTTATGAAAAGAATTGTAACAGATTAAAGTTGGTTGTATTTTTGTGTGCTTTTAGCCCTGTACTGATAGGCTAGAAGAGGCTAGGAGGGTTTAGGAGGATTTGCAGTGGTGAAGCCACCTGCATAGCCAATAGGCATTTAGCATGTTTTGGCTCGCCATAATTAGTATTCTAAAACCCTCCGGCCTCATTTCCATGACGTTTACACTCCGTTTACACTTCGCGGATTTATTTTTGAAGAATTATATAATATAACTAAAACTACTGTAGCAATCATGGTCAGATTTTCCAGTTTGAATCAAAATATTATGAATTTTGCTTACAAAAATTCTCACTAGAATCGGTGACATTAAAAAAAAAACCGTGTCAGTTCTCCTTTAAATTATGTGTTTTATTTCCAATGTTTAAAAATAAAGAACATGTAAGATACAGTATGCAGCTTACATAAATAATTCATGTTGCATGCAATTCAACATATGCCTATGCTGCAAATAAATATTCTTAGGCAATCGGAACTGAAGAGAGGTAAGGGCATGCGATGCTTCGATCTCATCTGTTTCCTGTCAAACAAATTAAACCTAGTCGAAGATAATAATAATCCATCCATGGACTTGATCCATCCAGTTGATCCATCCAGTTTTTAGAAATAAATTCCATTCGAACTTATTCCGCTTGTAACATCCCTTAATAGTTGCAGGAGGGTCAGTGGCCTGATATTTGACTGGTCGACAGTCTATCTGAGGGTGTGGCTTCTCCTAATCTGGTGTCAGTTCATCTACATGCAGATGTCGGCTCTTGAGATGAGCGATCAACGTTATTGATGACCCACCGGGCGAGTCACGTAGAAGGTCACCTCTCGATCATTGTCCACACAGCGGTCGTTTTAGCTTTTGTCTTAGACAACAACCGGGGTGGGTTGGTTTGATTGTTGCTGCCCTCCTGGACCAATGCAGACAACTTGTCACGCGGAAACGAGAACATTTCACGCTCATGCGACCTGTAATCGTTCACTCAAATCAACCATCTGTACTGGGCACTTGTTTTATATGTGCTGTTTGTGCAGTAAATGTGCAGTATAAACACAGCATGATGTAGTATTGTATAGTATTGTTGATATCAAGAATGCAGTGCTTACCTGCAGAAAGTTGCTCTGCTTGTTATAGAATTTTATAGCTTGACTAAATATAACATAAATGCACAATTTATTGACAGTGACTAGCATTGATTGCTCATAGCCTTGCTCATAGTTACAAGGAGCATCAGCAGGGTAATGTTTGTGCAATAGAGCAGGATATTTGTGGATTGTGCACAATTTGGAACAGAATTAAGGAACTGATTACTTATGAAATATGGAGTGTTGTAGTATGTGCGTGAGCACCTTTGAGTTATTACTATAGCCATGGAGTACTTGTTTGTTATTTGCTAAATATCTAAGCAAAGAAACGGACAAAGGTCGGAGCATGAAAAAGAAGGGGACGGGGAAAGGGTGAAAGCAGGGGTTGTGTTTGGATGGATGGCGGATTATTGCAGCTCTTGGCAAGTCGGACTCATTAACAAGTGGAAGCGACGGGCGCCACTTTGGCGTGCTTGCATCGCACCTGCCCTAGACCTTACAAGATTTCCACACCTATATATGCGTTCACGAATTAGTGTGAAGTCAAAACGGGAACAACTTCAACGGGAACAACTTCAACCAAAAGTTAACGATTGAAATGGCACGGAATGACGTAATTACAGTTCCTGTTCACCTCATACAGCAGCTTAGAGATAGACAGGAAAACTCACATTTGAACATATCAGCATGCATGACTTTCTTTTTTAGGTTTCTATATATAATGTATATGCAGGCACATCCTTGATGCAGGATTCCAATAGAGACACAGATGCTTATTGTAACAGTTGATCTGTAAATAGCAATATGGAGCTTGTCATCATGAATTAGTATCTTTATATAAGAAATAATGCTTAACTCTTAAACACAACATTTTATTATATGCTAACTAAAACGTATCAATATATTGGAAATTTTTAAGTATGCTTGAAGTAGCAGTGATTGGCACTTGCAACATGTTATTGACTATACCATATTACAGTTGGAGCTAATGACAGACTGAATACATCAATTACTTGCTTGAATTTAATCGTAGCATTTCCTAGTTCTTTGATGAAAGGTATTTTCAAAACAATGCCTTGACATACTCACAGATTACTTGCAAGTACTAAGTGTAGGTTTAATGAAAGAGTGCTCTTAGCACAATGCAGTATAATGTTTACATGTGACACTAACATATCTTTGCGTAAAGCAATCAATTTGCATGTTTGCTTGCAGAGTCTACGCAAGGCACTCACTGCATGCACAGAACATTGTATTTGCCCTGTTGTTCCCAGTTCTGCACAAAACAACACATATAGTATTGTATTTACATGTATTAGTGGCTTTACAACGAGCTGTGCAGTAAACTTCCTTGAAATTTTGGCTTTATTCCAGCCACTTTTGCTCAACTGAGAATTAAGATTCATATTTTTTTCCCAGTTTAATAGGCATATTTTTCGAATTTCTTGTGAAGCTATACTAAGTCCAAATCCAAAATATTTTGCGTTGTACTCTTCACAAAGAACCAGGATAATTACATGGGCCCGTCTATCATATAATTGGACTACAATTCTCTGAATTCGCACATTGTGTGACACAGTGCACACGCAAATTGTGATGATTGTAGACAAACTGTTATACAATATGAGAGGCGATTGCGTGCTGTGACATCTGTAGTGTTGTCCAGCTTGCAAATTGAAACCCTGAAGTTTTGGTTTTTGTCCTATAGGCCGGAGCATCACAAAAACGAGGAAACTATAGGAGCAATGCATCCTTTTCGACCTTGTACATCATTGTGGTATACATGTAGAAAAAGAAAGGAAGAAGGCCTCTTGTGGCTCGTCTACTGTATTCAAAATGGGGTGATCACGTGGCACTCTCGCGTCAGACACGAGCTTCCGATGACCGCTGAATTTTCATGATGATGACCGTGGTCATTCGTTGTCGTGACCCAGACTCAGACGCATTCGTGAGGGTGTCATCATCCATTAAAGCCCTAAACTGGAGGTCCTGCAGCACAATGGGTGTCTGCAAATGTGGGCAGGTGGGAGAATTTAGACGTATGGCAGCAGGTGATATTAGTTGAGGCGGAGTTAAGTGGCCCTTGAGAAACTGCCTTCATTTCCAGACCCTTCCTTACGTCATGTGTCGCAAAAGCTGCTGGTAATAGGGGAATGTTATGTTATATAATACTGTATGCAGGAAGCGGATTTCATTTCTGTAACACGAGCACCTGCTTGTTTTCAACCTATATACATATTTGCTATTTTGCTGAACACAATGATCACTTCCCAGAATTTTGCATAATGTCATTGGAGTAGTTGCAGGTAACATTAATCTAAACACAAGGTTTCTTTTGAGACTTGCAAAAAGATTTACGGGTTTTGTAAATTATGTTGCACAAGCTGCAAGGAATATAAAAAATGTATACTTCCCAGTTTGGGAATTAAAACAAATTTAGCATGCTTGTTGCAAACATATTTCTAGAAAATATTGGCAATATCTGTATTTTTAAATTAACCCCTTTGTTAGGTTTTGGTTCGGTGCTTTCATTTGATTGAAATTGCGTGGAACTGATTTTTATCAATCGTTTACTTTCAATTGCACACAAAAAACAACACCCGCATTTCTATTTCGTTCCGTTTTTTGTGATGATATCTCGATGCAAAATGTTGTAAGTGTCTATTTAGTATCAGCATATACAGTATAATGACCCGCAGAGAACCTGGCAGCTAGGCGATATTGCTTTTCTAATTACATACTAGTCAATTGTGATATCTATATACCAGACACAGATAGTTTCACTAGATATTTACCTACAGGAAAGCTAGAAAAACTATTTTAGCAATTTGTGTTCCTGATTACCTGGCCTTAAAGTTTAAGATTTGTTCATTCTTTCACAGTTTCGGGTGTTTGACGCATGTAACTTTGAGCACATGTGAAATCGTGTGGCTCGATGAATATGGAAAAACATGAGATGGTTTGCTAGTTGTAGAGAAAAATGCTAAAGACAATTATAAGTAGGTTTTGGTGCCGAGGAAATTGGTTGTCTCTAGTCACCGGAAGTCGCGAGAAAACGTCAAAAATGCCACCTTTGGGTAAAGATGGGAAAGAAGGGAAATCACATGGGCAAAGTTTGAAGACTCGGCTAGAAAGGCGAGGCCAGAAGACAAAAGTGGTTGTCTTAAGGTGCCGAAAGCGTACAGGGCAACAGTGACAACGAAATAAGGATGGGCAAATCTCGAGCTTCCTGCTACTGATATTACTCTGCCTGCTGTCTTCTCTGAACTATATGCCAGAAAAAAGTATAGTTCCTGTTGTTACTTTTTTAAATATAATTGTGTCCTTTGACTCGGATTTAATTTATGATATCATGAAGTTGTGTGCATAATATAATACATAAATTAAAGTCATATACTGTTGTGAAAATGTTTTAGTTTATCTTTAAAGATTTTGGGAAATCAATTCACCTATTTAATAGTGCGAACCTCATTCGGATTTTTCTGTAGGACTTCTTGCAGTTCTCATTTTTCCATGCAAACGCTTCGATAATCCAATAGAGACGTGTAGAGTGGTGCTTGCATGAACACGGTTGTTTACCAAAACCAACTTTTTATAGAACCTTGAAATTGCATGCAACTATTGGCCACTTGAATTTGCTAATGTTTGAAGAAGTTGAAAAGTGGTCTGAATATTAAACCTACATAATTATACAATATTATGCCAACAGAAGATAATTTATGGACTGTATAGGTACAGCTGCTATGCAAATCCTAATGACATTCACAATCAGTCTCATTTCAACTATAGTGTGTAGCATAGTTATAATATATGCTGGAAACTGGCTTAGAAAGTGATTTTATGGTGCGCACTTTGAGCAATAACTCACAATGCTTTGTCATGGTCGGTTACTTAAATTCGTAATCATATGATTACTGTACATTTTTTACACAACAAGTTGATGTCCATTATTTTTAAGCGTGCTATAATTTCAGAACCTTTCTGGATAATGATTACGTCCATTAAATCTATCCGAGAAAAACTTACAAAAACGTGGCAGTTTCTGCTGACAGTTCTTTAATCTTGCCAATGTGAAAATTGGAGCTTCAGACGAGCACCCCTACTTAAGGACCAGGTGGCTACATAATGCAAACACTAGCACAATCAAGTCAGAAGAGCACAACCTGGCAATCAGGAAATTTGTTCATGTGTCTGGAAAAAAAGAACAGAAACGGTTATAGAAATCTTTTGCCAGAGATCGTTGTCTTTGCTCGAAGCCCACGATAACAACAGATAATTCATGTGTCCAAGGATGGACCCGTTTTGGTGAATGTTTTTTTTTGTTGGTCGAGTGAAACAAGAGGAAGATGGGTTTAGTTAATCACGAGGTAGCCGGGCTCACCCCTACCAATTGATATCCACCTGCAGACACTTCTGGCGCACCCTGTTTCCACTTGGAATTTAGTGGAAGTTGCGTGCAGAGGATGCACTACATGGCACGTGTTGCGTGAGCATGTGCTCTCCAAATGATGTTCAAGCGACATATCGTATCAGATTTACTACTCTGCAGCGACTTCAGTGAGCACAATGGCTAAAAAACGTGATTATATCTGTGTGCATGCTCATGCAGGTGCATCCCTTGTCGATGAACTGGAAAATTTGCACAATATACGAGTGCATGGAAACTCGTGATAATAAATTTTGTGCACATCGCATGTTCATTTTTAAGATGTTTCAATTCCCTGCAGATGCCTCAATATACCAACCTAGACGCAATAACCAGTTTATTACATTTATTTCCTTCTCTGTTGTGTACGAATTCTTTCACTTTGGGGTACAGATTCCAAAGGAGATGCTACAGTTTTTTAAGCAATAAATTGTACTAGTCTGTCTAAAAAAATGCGGTACTCTACCATCCATCCATCCATTCTATTCTGAAGTGATTATTCAGTATATTTACAATTTATTTGCTTTGTTGTCTCTAAAATAATAGACATCGTTCATTCAAAATTAAAATTTCTTCAACAAAACTACAAAACAGTTTCATTGTATTGTCTTCTATTTACTCTTGTGAGATTAAACTTTTAGCGGAGGTGTGGAAATTAAGGTATTTTCTGAGAGAGGTGTGGGAACAAAGAGTTTGTCAATGTTTATTTTCTGTAATTATATTATATGTGCAATAACTTTCTAGCACACAGTTGTAACATAGATTTATACATATGTGGCACAAATTATTTCTGGTGCCACTCCTCAATATTGCCATTTCAATTAACCTCCAGTTTAAAAGACTAAAATTCAATGAACGTTATTGTGTATTCAAATCATATATTTTTAATATAGAGATGCATTTATATTAATTTATATAGCTAATTGAAAAATAAATGTCAAGCGTTTTGTAAGTGGAATCTTGATGACTATAGGCAAAAAAACTTGTACAATCTGCCAAAATACAAACGTGGCATCTTTCTGGCCTACTGAAGAATGTTTTTCGTGGTTGAAAATTTATGAACGACGGTGAAGTTATGTGGAAGTGAAAACGCGATGCCAATAAATCCCAGAAAACACTTCTACCAAAATGTAATACAACCTGCTCTCATGTCCAAGGCGTCGTGCACTTGCAAAGAAAAAATGTGAAAATATGCAGCTTGCACACAAAAATAACTAAACAATATTACAGGAAGTCTTCACTGAATTTTAATAAAGTTGAACGCAGCAGTGATTTCGAATATAATCTACAATAACACAATCGGTATTCACAGGATACTACAGTTTATTGATTTCCATGTTTATTGATTTCTCATTTTTTAGCTTCAAAATGTGTTCCTTCATCGCTTTTTGAATAGTCGCTGCACTGCTTAATTTATATTTCGTTTATTAGTAAAACAAAACAAATATATTGATGTTTGACCGAAATGTGCTTTAGTTTAAAACATATGACTCAAGATGAGATCAGGAGATACATCTTTTTTTTTCTTCGGTAAATTAAAACTTGGTCCAAGATTATACTAATAATAAGGCTTGTATATCTCATATACACATGTACAATACAATGTACATACATATATGTGTAGCCTATGTATAAAACAAGTGGTGAAACAAAATCGCTGTCCGCAATTAATTTTTCAAACTGGATACTTAGCATAAGTGTCATGGCTTCTTTTAAATTTCAAGCTGCAAGTTGCTAAAATGCGGAAGAATACTGGTACCAAGCCTATTTGCCTGGAGGGTTAGCAGTCAAAATGGCGTGTGATTTTATGGATAATTCACGTGTGAATAATAGCTTGGAGCCTATTGCGCGCTCAGTAAATATTTCAAAACAAAGTTAAAATTTATTTGGAAAACGTGACAAAGATACTTACAAAGATTAGCGAATGTGAATAAGTTTGTAAAATATAGAGGCGCAGTGCATGCATTAAAGTTTACACATGGCTGTTATACAGGAGTAATTTCGACAGTGGACACACAACATATTTAACACGCTGTACAACATTGAATCTCTGTCGTTTCTGACATTTTAATGCTCGCAAGAATGAAGTGAGACTACGCCCTTGTGGTTAATCTCAGCGGGTCTGAACTGACAATTTATTTAGGTGTATACATAATAGAAAATGTGTTCTAGTTCAAGCTATAAGTATTATAAATGGAGCATCCTTTCAAAATATATAGTGTGATTTCGAGTTCATTGCGTTACATATATACACCTAGCCATTTTTAATTTCTAAAGATTGCATGTATGAAACTATAGGCTATACATTTCCCAGGAAATCAAATGGCAAAAACAATTTAGAAAAATACAGAGAAAATGAGTGCAGATTGCGTGCACATTCATCTGCCATAACAGAAATTACAGTCACCTACTATATTAAAGATGTGTGTAGCTGCCTGCCTGCAGTAAGCACAAAATTTCAGAAAACAGTTGCAGTACTAATTGGCCCTAGTAAGAGCACCTGCCTCATGCCATCATGGTTGACAGGTGTTGGTGCATGCGTGTGTGTATACATTGAACTTGCGAACAAATACTAATTTATCACTGAGCATAGACTATTGCAATTTCACTTAAACTTTAACTGCTTTGCATGATTGAATGATAATGAAACTACAAAGGCAACATTATCAATCCGATTATCGCTTCCCATATTAGTATATAGATGGAATTAAGGTTTTAGGGAGGTTCATACAGTGTCTTGAAAGATTTAGCATATTTTAGAGTAGGTTACAGAACATAATTTTATTAACAAATTGGTAGACAAGATACGGAGGGTTAAGAGTGAGCGTGGGCAAATAAAGATGGCGGCAAGAAGTTGAGGAAATGATGGAGACGCCTTGAGATAAATATAATGTAACTAACGAAGCCTAGATATGAGACGCATTTAAAGCAGTCAAATTGTTATATACTAAAATGCATGGCAGTGCTATGAAAGCCGGAAATCAACTTTAATGTCTATGTCTGGTACTGATAAGCTACAGTCTACCTTGGGCCACTAGGCCGCCATACTTATGAGAATTACTATTTTTCTAGATATGAGGGGGGCAATCGGTGAATCTTTTTGAATTTGTAAAACTTTTAAATTGACAAACACAAAAGCTTAATGTAAATAAGTCATTATCTTTGCATTATTTTTCAACTAACAATATACATTTTGACTCAAATATTGTTCCTGATGCAGTCCTGCATCGTTCTCAATTTAAAGGAGAACTGACATGGTTTTGGAGCATACCCTGATAATCGCCTTTTTCAGTAGTTATTGCGTTTCTTGTAACACTGGCTAAAGCAGAAATCGATTAAAAATTGAAAAACAAAAGTTATTAGCGTTTTACCGAATTCGGCGCCAAA
>JAQIWR010002017.1:0-12138 GCA_034695945.1 Glomeris hexasticha
TTACAGTAATAAACCTCATACAATCTGCATACGACTCACCGGTATTTCTTTGAATCGTCTGCATCGCCAATGCTGTCTGCAACAAAATGTTCTGTTTTTGAAGGTGGTCATTTTCACTATTCAGACGTTAAAGTGATGTGAGCAGAGCTTTATGCTCCTGCTTTTTCTTCTCTAGCTCCGTCTTCGTTATTTAAATTTCTTCTCCAGAGCTGGTGCTATCAGGTGATTCTTTGTCCATCAATGGTACTTTGGTACTTTGGTACTTTGGTACTGTATTTATCATGAAATTGACATCCATCTGGAATAGCATATCCACATTAGTTTTACATTTTTTAATACCAAAACTTTGCCTAAGATGTCATGCACCTTTCAGACTTCACTACATAATTAACCATCTTAAAAGTGAGTCCGTACAGATTTATATGGTTTACGTACCCTGAAACATTGTAGCAAAATTTGCGAAAATCAGTTGTAAAAATGCTATTTGACTAGTCTTCTGTTTTGGCATAAAAATAAGATATCAATTTAATTGAATGACGCATTTCATGTCAAAACAAAAGGCCTGATATCACACAAAAGGGGATAAAAACTGGTGGTTGATTTGCTGACATGCATAGTTACAGAACTTTCTCTATAATGGTTTAATTCACTTAATGTAGGCTGTTTCAGGGCATCATACAACTCAGCTAAATCCGTAACTGTTCAATTTCAATAGATGCATATTTTACCTTGTCTTTCTTGTTTGCTTCAATGTCTGCAGGGATTTTCGCTTTTGTGCACATGTGGTCGTTTTCCCATAGGCAGGACTTCCATTAACGCGTTATGTTTGGCACGATTTCCCTGCAAGCACCAAGCATGCATGAATTACTACAATCTCACAACATGCATGCACATTTTACCGCAGACATTTCTGGATCTGCTGGTTTCTTGATTGTCTGAGAATCGCTAGTAGTATAGGTAGGATGTGAAGAGGTAGGTTGTGAACGGGCTGGTGACAAAGGGGTAGGATCTGAAGGGGTTGGGGACAAAGGGGTAGGTGCTGTAGGTGTTGGTGGTGCTGGAGATGGCGGCAAAGGGGTAGGAGCTGTAGGGGTTGGTTGTGCTAGAGATGGTGGCACGGGGTTAAGTGCTGTAGTGGTTGGTGGTACCGGAGATGGTGGCTGCAAGTGGGTAGGTGACAATGGGGTTGCTTTGCCAGGCCAAATGACAGTACTACAGTCACTGTCATTATCCTCATCAACACCATCGACATCATCATCATCGTCATCAACACTGCCAGCATCATCATCTTCATCAACACCATCGACATCATCATCATCCTCATCCTGTGACATACTATTTCCAATTGCTACATAAAATTCGTACTGCACAGCCTTAATATAAACAGAGATAACATTAAATGGGAATTTCATAGCAAATATGGATTGCAATAAAACGTACCCGTTGCTGCACTTTCATCAAAATATTCGAAGTCCATCGGAGGTAGTTGCTGACATATGGTTAAAAAACAACATATATACAGGCAAACCTCTTTAATTAGATACCTGGATACCTAGAGACCTAGATACTTGTTTTTATGCAGGAAATATACCCTGTAAGTTTGTCCACCTATTTCAGAAACACATTGTATATATATATATATGTGTATATATATATGTTATATACCAAACCTCTGCTGTAAGCACCATACACAAATTATGTATATGTACACTTTTAGAATACATTTCAAGATGTTGATGAATATTAGAGAGAGGAAGTTGCCAGTGCGCTGCAGGAGTTTGAGAATGACTGTGTATGTAATATAATGTGCTTATTTGTTAATGTTACATATAGTATTCACAAATGCATAACTATGTGTATAGCTTGAGGACAAAGATGCGGACAGTTTATTATATGCAATGGATGAAGATGACATATTAGAAGAGTGGTATGACATATTAGAACGTGGTATGATAATTCAATCGATATTGATATGCAGGAAGTTTGTGATTCATTAAATATATATGTGTACTTTCACTAGCCTATGAAATTGCCCCCTGCATAGTGTAATATGATTCAGTGTGCTTCAAAAAGTAAACCAGTGAACTTGGTATGTTAGTTTCTTATATGCACACTACGTAATATTTGAAACGCAAATTAAATAAATGAAATATTCGTTAGGCAAATGTTTAGAGGATTGACCCACAACCTGGGCCATCTGGACTCTGCCAACCAAAACCCAACAATGTCAAAGTGAGAGTTAAAAAAATTTATATTGAAATATGTATAATGTGTGCAAGTTGTACAAAACTGTCATTATTTCAGATGTTGAAAATGAGCAACCCCAAGTAAAAAACTACACTGCCGTAAGTGTGCCCAACATGTTTGACTGCATATGCTTTTTTAATTTGATTAGCTCTTGCACTGGTAGCTAATTTTGCAATTGTTTCCCCAAATTGTGCCAGGTTGATATCAAACTTGAAGTTGATGTCTTTGCCTCTTCTACGTTGAAATTTTCTAAATAGCTGTAAAGAAAGTACGTTGTACACATGTAGAAAGCCTACATTCTGCAATGAACAATTACCTTATCTTTGTCTTTTAAGAAAGGGTATCTTTTAAGAACATCTGGAATACTGTTTTCTGCAATGTGTTTCCTACGAGCCAAATATGTTCGCTGCATCCGATCTGCAACTAGTTCACTTAGCTTTACTTTTTTTGCTTCTTGTTGCAAAAACTCATGATCAAGCATCAGTGAATCTTCATCTTCTAACTGCATGCCAATATCCGGATTTTCCTGAAATTCCCAATATTTTATGATTTTACAATTGCAACAAACTGCGCATTGTCTTCAATGAATGTGTTAATACCTTTCGTTTTGTTGACTGAATGGTTCCTGTGTCTTTCAGAATATGTCGGCGACCATGCGTTGCTCTCATGGCACTTACTGTTTCACACTCCATATTTCTTTCATTTTTAAATTTAACTTTTAAAGCATAATTAAATGAATCCTGTAAATTAAGTAATTTTCATAAAAACAACTCCACAATTCTTTAAAGAAATTCTTACAAAGCCAGTCCCAACTACGTCTCATAGGTAAGGATAGTTTGCGACCAAACTTCCCGCAACGATTCCATAGATCTTTCCTGTGTATCTATACATTTAAAAGTAGCAAATTAAAAAGAAGAAACATTTAATTTTTCATTCAGAATTTCTTACAGATGTCTTTCTGTGGTAAAGTGAATCAATTATTTTTCTTCTTGAGCTTCCATTAATTGGAACTTGATTTTGTAAAGTCAATTTGACATCTGGTGAGAATTCTGGTAAATTATATATTGTTGGAATGGCATTCTTCAACTTTGTGGTTGGTACATTTATTTATAACAAATGACCTGAAAATGACAATTATTATAAGCACTATAGAACAACTCATCCTCATAAAAATACACATACTGATGGTCCTCTGATGAACTCTGAACAGGAGGAGTGAGAGCTTCAGCATTTTCACTTAAAGTGGAACAATGGTTGCTTAGGCTTTCCTACAAATTCTATGTTTACAGCATAAATATCTATCAAAATCTTACATGTATATTTACATTTTTAACTATTTTAAGTTTTGAGTTGTTTTCTATGACCATATCAGGTTCAATGTCCATATAGTCATCGATAACTTTGTCATAAACCTAAAAAGAAATAAAATATCATGCTGATTGATGGAAATTTCCACATATGTATGATCTATAACAAGTTGATTCTCAACCCAAAGACAATATAACAAGTTGTATTCATGGTGGCATCACACAACTGAATGTTACATAGTTGTAAGGACCTAAAAACTTTGTGGCCTTTTCCCTCCCCCGCACCCACATTCCGAGGATGTGGGTGCCCGTGTGGGTGGCATGCAGCGTCCCGAAGTATTCATAAACCTGATTTCCGTTAGTTTTCAGTTGTAAGTTTTTGTTTGGCAACTTGATTCGCCATTACTCCAAAACTCTCAAGTTGCCAAACAAAAACTAACAAAAGATAATGTAAACCAGTTTTATTAATTCTTTGTAACCCTGCAATTAATTAATGTTCCCATAAGGTTTTCTTTAAAACCATTGTTTAAGAAAGAAAATGTGATTTTTCGGGAAACACAATAACAATAGATTCCATACACAGACCATATTCTGTGCCGCTGAATTACCGCCAGGTGTCAGGCATTTTGGTGGCGAAGGCGAATATGAAAATTGTGATTTTTAGAAACAAACTGTAGATATAGTGAGCATTGCCGTTAAGTGCTGCATTAGTTCTCTCCTAAATATTCCCCCCGGAAAAGTACTAGGGTAGAATTTAAATGGATTTCAAAATAATCAAAATGACAGTATTTGCTCCACTATAAATAGTATTGTGATCTCGAAGTGAATTAAAGGTCAGTTGTGTTTGACCCTGTGCCAACTCCTAATACTAAGTAACATTGGTTTTTGATGTTATATGCAGTTACCATAGGTCAGGTTAAGGTTCAATTATTAGCTTTTAAAATTTGGATGGGGAAATTATTTGGGAAGGAAAAATTATTTGGGTAGGGGAAATAATTTGGATTTCTCAGCTCAGGGCCAAAAACTGAAAACCAAATAATTTCCTCAGGGAACTATTACAGCATTTTACTGTTATTGTTGGACCCTGCTATGCACACATCCCTTACTGTGATTTGTAAATTACCTTTTCAAGCTTGTTGTATGTAATGGTATCCATGGCACCATTGCATTTGTCCAACCCAATAGAAATATGATCTCAACCATGGATGAGGCACTCGTACATAGGTTCTGACAGAAAGCGTGGAGATGGGCCACCATGCACCAGTGACATGGCCAATAGCTTGCCTGCTTTAAAGTAATTGTCATCGTCAGCAACTACAAATGCAAACATAATTTTTTTGTTCATTAGCTCAGGACATTATTTCAAAAATTCGATGTTAGCATTCCTTACAGTGCGAAAAATAAGTCATATATTTTCCATTTTTTTCTGTAAACATGGAAGACTCCTTCAGGTAGAGTATTACATCGTCAAAGAACTGCCGTTTTGGGCCGCCAGCATCAATTGCCCCACATGAAAAGTCTGCCTCATCGACGTAGTTTACAATAAATTTGGCATTTAGCTGGAATGAATGATCTCCGGTTCAGCATCATTTTAACATTTTCCCAAAGGAGACTTCTGCAAATATTAATCCTTGTGATCAGGGATATTTTTACCTTACTTTCTTCCATCAGCGCATCAGCAAGCAGACTTTGTGAAGTCCTACAAGATTTTGATCGAATTTCCTAAAGAAAACAAGTTGATGAATTTAAAATATGTTAAAACCAAACTTTACAATTAGTTACTTACTTCTACATTTAGAATGTTTCCATTGTGAGCAGTATTCAGCTTTTTCTTTTTTCCTGTTGGTTTTAAGTTTCTTTCTGCAGTTATTTGTTCCAATTTTTTTTCCAGCAGCCTGTTTAAGATATGCATGTACGGTGAAATGACATTTAACATCAGAATAACAACAATTACCTGTGGCATGTAAAACCAGACAGTTTGTATGTCTTTAACAATTCCTTTCACATCTTTTTTCTCTCTCCATTCAGACAGGTAGGTTCTGGCATCTTCGTCATCTTTTTCATCAAATACATCTGTATATGTATCCCATGTCTTAATCCACTCTGTGGGAATGACACTTAATTTGCCCTTATATTCTCCCATCCACTCCACCAGGGCAAAGGTTGCTTTTTGTGATTTCCTAAAAAGTAATAAATTGAAGTACTACATAAAATGGTTACCAGCAAGTAAAGATAAAATTTGAGTGCAACAGCAGTTGTAAAATTTTTAATTGTAATTGACACAATTAAAATGAACTTGGTGACAAATACAGGTGAAACACGCACAGGTGAAGCTTACACAAACAATACAGGAAAGTTAACATGCACTCATCGTATTCAATACATTTACTGTTAAATGGCATGAATAAATTAAGAAACATGTGCACCTTACTCATGTCAGATTTGCTGAAATTAGCAGGTTTCATGTCTGCTTCTGTTTTCCAGCATTTCTCTTTCGGATCCATTCAGCATTGTTCGTAACATATAAACAATCAAAGAACTATTAAAAAACCTTAAAAATTTGACAGTTTCTTTGCAATTTGGTAGAGTACATAATTCTATTGCATTGGCAACGGAAATGCCAAGTACATTAGCAGCGAGGGAAATGTTCATAACACTGTAACTTGTTAAAAACACATGCGAATATGTCAGCTTATTAAGGTAGCAAAATTCATTGTCCTTTTCAAGATTCCATAATGTCATGATACATTTCCATGTTATTAGCTCATTGTTGACAAGCAAGTGTAGGGATTTGCGATGCTCCCCGGAATTTGCAAAACAGTTTCGTGTAGTTTTAATCAAATGTGATCATCAGTAATAAAATATAAAGGCTATTCAGGGATTGAACAAACATTTTTGGTCCAATACACTGATTTAGCTAACGGCCCAGTCTCAGTTGCAGAATCCGTATGAGAAACTTCGTATTTGGCGGTGCACCATCAGCTGTGACACACATGACTTTCACGCCAATCGCCTTCAAATGTTGGCGAGCTTCTTTAACCAACGGATGTAGTCCCGTTAAATCTTTGGTTGGGATTTTTTAACTTTGACGATAATCCACTGATCATTAAAAAAGGACTTTATTTGCATCATCCTGGCACTTTTTAATTGTGGGTGTAATGTTCAATAGTTCATCCAACTCGTTGCCAGCATCATTTAGATTAACGTAGCCAACTAGCTCCGCACTTTGTGGACTACAAACTAACCAACTTTTGATGTACATCTCATCCATAATCAGGACGAAATAGCGGATTTAATCATTTGGGCATTCCTGTATAACATATTTTTTAACGTTCGATAGATTCTCTTTTCTGAATCTAAAACCAGGAGCTATAAATGCCGTGTAATCTCTAACGGCTGCGTGCCGAGGGGAGTTTGAAAAATCCACGGTTTTGAATGGCCTCATAGGCTGCTGAGGATTTCATTTTCAGATAAATACAAAATTTTATAATGGCAGTGTGCCATCTCATCCCTGTAGATTTGGATGACAAACATTTAAGCTGTTGCTGCAAAAACAACACTTCTCCTTTTGTCAAATTTCGTGATTTTCAAGATCTCATCAATTTGCGCTTTTAGATCAGGATGCAATGCATCATTAATTGTAATCCCACCACCTTGTATTAAGCCAAGGAGGTAGAGGTTAATGGAGGCGCATTCGGTATGGTAGGTTTGGCTAGATCCCCGTTTCTGATGACGTCATCAGACCGGAACTTCTAGCTGCTATGTGTATGCGACTATAACTACTGTAATGTAGCCATCTCACCACATGTGTTTACTTGCTGGAGTACGTTACATAGCTGGTTATTTGGCAAATATGCTATATGACAAGTTTGGCAATGAAGACAAATACAGTACTTTCATAAACAATATAAAGGCAATGAACAATTACAAATGAGGAAAATGAGTGGTATGTAAATGGTGTAGACAGAGGTGGGCTATTCCATTTCAGCAACAAGTTTTTTAATTTCTGAAAAGTATTCTGTAAAATGTACAATAAGTATTTCATTGAATGCGACGGCAAACATGTAAAACTGACTTCGTAAAATATGCAGAAAAGCACAGCATTGTTCGTAAAACATGAAAAAATTTAACAATTGATGTAGGCGATGAATTGTCAACACGCATGTTTGAAGATGTGATGTCACGGTGTACTGCGGTGATGAGAAGGTCAATCGCAATTAATATAAACCAGATGCATCGCATAATTTCAAATGTTCGGAAGACTACTCTGCCGTTGCAATCAATCCTGCATGTTAATACATAACAATGAATGTAAAACAAGTTACCTTAGAATGCAAGTAATAAACTATAAACTATAAACTAACGCGCTTGGATGTCTGTTGGCCCCTGCTGCTGCCCTTTACTTTGCAAAATGCTCCTGTGCCAGGTCTTGGTTAAACTTGTTTGTCAACACATATGAGGCTCCTTTTTCCAAAAGGAAGCGTACAGTTGCTGGAATAGACTTGGCTAATGGCGAAATCATTTAATTAATTACTCATACTGCCGACAAAATTAATCAGCGCCAAACTTACAATTTATGCGTATTCCAATTATAGTAGGCATTGTGATAAGCATTTTTTTATTGTCTTCTTTAGTAAATCGACCTTCGCGATCCATGACATCCATCTCCCATTCATCCAGATACACTCAAAATTTGAATGGGTTTCCTGACACTTTTATTAGAGTTTTTGTAGATCACCTGGCTTAGGACAAATATTATTCGTTTAAGAACTCCAGCATTCTCACATGACTACTTACAGGTGTCTTACAACACTTGAATATGTCCCAATGCAGAATGTAATGAGAAATCTAGAATACTGCGAGTAATCTAAGATCTACATTAAAGACCATACTGAGTTGTCCACAAAGTATTAGAAATTACCAATTAGAGAATGCTGAAGAAATTCTCGAAACTTTCTAATTACTTTAGTAAAACCAGTGGGGTGTGGAGTAAGAAGCTTTGCAGCATCAAAAGATTGCGTGAAAGTGTTCTGTGACATTCTTTAGTCAATTAATTAATGACTTTTCTGTGTCTATGGAGAATCATGAATGGTTCAGGAACACCGGCTACTCACTAAAACTACCATACGGTATAGTATAGATAGAATCTGAAACATCTATTTTGAGTATTTTTATGTGTTCAGGAAAACTCTTCAGTGAATGCATTAACCACTGTGCATTGTCTATGGAGAATTCATAAAGTACGCAAAATTCGAACGTGAAATTTGCGCGAGTGGACGTTCCGGAACGCCAAAAAAGGGCCTTCATTTTGTCGGTTAATAATTAAGTACTCGCTGTCAGGAAATCCTAAAAGAAAACGAGCGAAATATTGAGATAGAAACGAAGGTGATGAATATTTTCGTGTAATTTTTATTATAATGCGTTTAAAAATGCGACTGTGCGAGTTCGCCTAGCACCAAAAACATGACCCTTTTTGCCAACTTTCGCGATTTAATTGCCGCCGCTTCCTCTAACGCACTTTCAAAAGCTAAACATATTTTGAAAAAGCGGGATTGCAGCTTTCCGTAAGTATTTTTGTCTTAATTACTTGTCGTGTTTTGGCCTTGGGGCAAGCACTTTAATATGACCGGATTGTTCGAAAATTCTTAATGTTCCCCCTTAAAAGCAGGAACTCTGCATTCTTCTTCGAATTCCGATTCTCCGGACCAAACCCCCGGATCTGCCCTATCACGTGCCCACTTTATGTTGTCACAGAGTCGTATAGGGGAATTTGTCACATTAGCACTTGCGATCCCAATGCAATCATCATTGAAAATTTAAGCTTTTAATTTTCACTGTTGTGTAATTTTTGCGGAAAATCCCTCGAGCGCGAATATAGCGAAAATCAAGTGATGCGAATAATTTCCAATTTTACAAAATATATACGTATCAGTAAGGAATGCATATATAAGGCTTCGTAAAAATAAAAATCAATATAAGAAAAGTGCACGCGTATAAGGAGAGGGATAGGCGTAAGCGCGCTTGGCGGGAAAAATAGTAAAAAGGGGGTTTTGGCCGCAAGGCACTCAATGTTGAGGAATGTAATCAGTGTGCGAAAAGGGCTCCTATAAATGTTGGCATTGTGAGAAACGAGTCACATATAAGAGAGGGAGAAATTTTTTGGATCTTGTTAGTTGCAAGTTGTGTCATTGAGTTGATGTGTTTCGCCAAAGTGAGACGTGATCAGAAATTCAACGAAGCCCTTTTCCTTTTCTTTGTCTATTTTTTTTAAAGACCGGTTTGAAGTAATACGTGTGTAGATACGTCACGTGACAACCATGCAAGAATGTGTTCCACTTATTACACACGTTTCATTCATAAAGATGAACGTTTCATGGCGTCAACCGTTGATATTGTAACGCACAACTCGCTTTAGGCTTATTTCCTCAGTTTTTCTTTTTCTTTAATCACTAAAATACTATACTAAAAATCTAGGAATTAATATTATAATAAGTATATATAGGCATATGTTTAAATGTTTAAATGTGAAGGGGAAATGATCTGGATTTTTAGCGCAGGTGTGTAGCCTCAGGTTATTGTCAAAAAATATAACAAAAACTAGGCCTATATATATATTTCAAATGTAAATTTATATTCATCGATATTAAAATTATAAAACAAATTAAAAAAATACAAAGAAAGTATTTCTGTATGGGAAGCAATTAATATATTTCCCAACCTTTATGTGCTGTACTGTAGGCCTACTATATACAGGGTGTTCCACATAACGTGATTTCATCTAATTTTTTATAAAAAAATGAAGTTAGTTAAAAATCTGATCATAACTATAGTTATGAGGTGGGGCGAATCGAATGGACACGTGACCTCTGACCTCCAGCAAACCGTTCAAGCATTTTGAAATCCTAAATCAAATGCCGTTAACGATAGAGGGTTGGTGTCAATTAGAAAGTTGTAGGGGACCATTAATTAGAGAGAAACCACATTTTTGCGCATTTTTACGACGCATTTTCAAATTTAAATAAATCGGGTAATTGCGGCGTACACACTCAAATTTCAAAAACCGAACGTTTTCAATTTTTGGATTCGAAACCAGTGCTTGAATTTGAATTGCACATTCCGCTTTTTACTTATAACATTTCACATTTTAATATAAATACCAGTCATTGCAAAAATGCTCGATTTTTGGAATTTGAACTTGCACTCCTCAATTTCCTTACCGATTTATTAAAATTTGAAACTGCGTCATAAAAATGTAGAAAAATGTGGTTTCCATCAAATTAATGGTCCTCTACAACTTTCTAATTGACACCAACCATCTATCTTTTACGGTTTTCGATTTAGGATGTCAAAAAGCTTGAACGGTTTGCTGGAGGTCAAAGGTCACGTGCCCATTCGATTCGCCTCACCTCATAGCTAATAACATCATGTCGATCGGATTTTTAACTAGCTGCAATTTTTTAATATAAAAATAAATCACGTTATGTGGAACACCCTGTATATATGCAGCTTAAAATATTTGATTATACAGGGTGGTCCTAACCCTTTCTGTGGGCTTACCTGCATGGATTGCAATGGGTTTATCTGTGCAAACAATCCCCATTTCACAGAATCATATTAATTTGTAGAATGTTAGGAAAATTATGAAACTTGGTACTTATGCTAATTACATAGTCCACTTCAACTTGGTAATTTACACTAGGGACCTAACACAAATCGCTGCAAAAATACACATCTAATGTCCTTGAAAATGACGCTCAAGGTCATACCCGTCATGCCTCAGCGATCGGCCCACCCGAGGCGCGGATTTAGAGGGGTTTCTGGGGTTTCCGGAAACCTCTCATGGTCTCAAGGAGGTTTCCGAGGTTTCTGGAAACCCATCATAAATTAAAATGTTATATTGCTATACAATTAGTGTCAAGTGAAAGCTGCTTCACAGGCAATATGGTTTTGACCATTTATTATAGATTTTAAATATTTACAATCCTTGGAAAATGCAATTTGTGTTTAATTTATTGAAAACACATGGTTATTAGCTGCACGCCTTTTGCGACTGTACGGCCAATTTTGCAACTCAGCTGCAAGGATGTTGCAAGGATGTTGCAAGGACTGCTATTGCAAGGCAATGTCTGCACGCATTGCCTACATGGTTAATGTTCCTGTTAGTCTTGCTAGCTGCAACGAAGTTGCACGAAACTGCAATCCTGTTACCAACAATGTTACTCTTGCTAATATACAAGGTGAACCAAAAGTCTGGGCCTTAATTTATATACATTAAACGGAGGCAATTACAATAAAAACTATCTCACAGTTGAATAGGAAGTCACATGCGATGAATCAGAAAATCATATCGCAAATGACCTTTGACCATACCTTCAAGGTCATTGCAATCTTATCTAGGAAACGGTCTGCGAAAAGTGACTGGTTTCAATTGGAAAGTTGTAGCGCATCATTGAATTAGTACAATAAAGTCGAAACATAATTACAATTACTCAAAACTGATGGTGCAGAAGAACTTAATTTGTTACATTGAATTTGCAACGTTTGTAAACTGTGTAGGTAGTCCTGTCTGAGTTACCTTCCCCCC
>JAQIWR010002018.1:0-12137 GCA_034695945.1 Glomeris hexasticha
ACATGGCTACAAACTTGGAATTAAATTTTCGTTGCAATCGCTTTCATACATTTTTACCCTGGCACTTCTCCTTTAACGAGGGTGCCGCACTGGCGTCATGGAAGGACGGTGTCACCTCGCTGGTGTCACGGTGTCCTGTTCAGGCAAAATTTGAATTTTCAGCCAATGGCAGAGCTTATCAATGGCGCTCCAGTGTACATTGTTTACAATGTTGCCCCTAAATATGAGTTGACTTTGAAAAGATTCATTAGTATGAGTTGATAAAAATGTGAGTTGCATGTGTATCGTTACAGCGGAGTTATTTGAAAGTGCCGCGGATGCCGCCATGGCTGCGATGGAAGGCAAACTGGCCAATAAGTATTACGGTCTTGCTGAAAAAGCCTGGGCACTTGTTGAGTAGTAAGAGGGGATAAAAAACTACATGCTTTAAGCATGATAATATTGAATGTGTTCAAATGTTCGTATTATTTGGCAGTAACCGCAAAAAATTTCCACCCGCGTACGCTAATCCGATACGCGGGGGTTTTTATTAATTTCTTATTTCACATATACTATTGGTATTGAAGTATATTACTATTTTATATCGTATTTTTCTGCTTATTATTTGCAATTATTTTTGCATGCACTTTTGCAATTTTTGATAGCGGAAAGTTTTCAGCACTTCACATTTTTTTTTTTTACAAATGTTATCCAGCTTTATTTCATGGTAATACTATTCATCTTTAGAAACGCACAGATAGTTTAATTATACATTATATAATATGCTTTAATCATATATATGTATGTTAAATGTGTGCATTTAATGCATTCAATGATTCTTTTATACAGTATCGGCTAAATTGATTTCCTAATGTGATAAAATAATCAAATTGGTAAATTCCTTATTTTCAATGGAAATATAATAGAAATTCAAACCGATTATTTTTGTAGATGTTTAAAGGAATGTTGTCCGGGTTTTTACTTTTAAGACTTACTTTTTAGACAAATAAATGTTGTGATGCCGTAGAAGTTTTTTTTTTGTACGCGTAAACTAATTGTACCAGGTTATGGCATATAAACTGGTTATAAAACCAGTGAAGAATAATTCAGCTAATTTAAAATCGAGGGCAACTTGCCACAAAATTCTCAGTGGTTTTGTAAAAAAAGTATTTTAAATTGATGTTTTTGTTGTTTCAATATAAAATATCTCAAAATTCTATGAATTATTTATGTTCTACAGTTTGATATATTAGTGGGAAAAGTCCTACTTCATAAAATACTCATTATGAAATAGGTTTAGCAATTTGTTTGGCAGCCATTATGCCAGTCAGCTGACTTGCATAATGGCGGCCATATTGAATAATGTTAATTTCACTATTTTAATCATTGATTTAATTGCCACAAATTATAATTTAACAAGATAAACAGTGTTTTTTAGTAGCAATAACAACTATTATTTGGTAATGTAACAATGATTTTAATTTACAAGTAAGTATATAATTATTGCTGTTTGTGATTTAATTAAATTTAAGTGAACTGGATGAAATGAAATTGCATGTATCTGTCACTGTAAATTTAAACGAATGTTGAAATGTATTGGTTTTAATAGAAAAACTCGTTCTCAAATGTAAATCAAATCCAAGATCAAATTATAATTATAAATGTAACTCATTCGTGCACAATTAACACTTTAATGAATCTTGTCCGGCCTTGTTAAATTTAATTGTTATTATTGGTCAAATATATAGTTTGTTGTACGTCCTGAAGAGCCTGTGACTCACTTTGCCCCACATACCTATTTTAAAGTGGTAATGGATGTAGTTTTTGTTGTATGTACAAAATATTATTGTCCCTATTTGGGAGAATGGAAATTTTTGTGGGGCGGAAAACGAGTGCAAGTTAGCTGTGCAACTTTGTTGCGTGAGAATAAATCTGGCGCAACTTCGTTGCGCCAGATACGCGTTTAGGCCGTGTTGATGTTGCGGTGGGAGAAATTGCGCGCAAGAAAGTTGCGATAGTACAGCGTATGTACTGAAATGGGTATGAAAAATCGGCCGGAAAATCCTCATCATTAACATGATTCAAGATGCGTTAATCACCGTGTAAGGAAACTGTAAATATTATAAGCGTGCATTTTCGCAACTATATAAGGAAACGACCTCCAGGGAGTTTATATTGCGGGACATGCAATCGCCTCTGAAAGGATGTCTGCTAAAATGAAATACGAGTTGAAGGAAAATGAAAAAAAGCTATGTGGGTTATGTTATCGCATCCTTACATCATCATTTTTCAAACCATGTATGACTTCATTGTAAAATCGAGCGCATAAAGGGTTAATTGTTGACGTTTGGAGATTGGAGTTCGGGGGTTGATCAACAGATGGCGCTTCCAACCTCCTTGTCAACCTTGTCAAAGCTGTGTTTAAATTGTATTGTCTCAGCAGCCACTGTAGTGAGTCATCATGGACGTGTTTGGGACCTCCGCTGCTAGGTGGCGTTCTTATTCAAAATCAAGGTACAAAATACCTAAACGAGTCGCACGCCACGTAGCAGCGGAGGCCCCAAACACATCCTTGATGACTCGTCACAGATACAGTGGCCAGCTTTAAAAACATGGAATCAATGGAACATTGGAAATCATTTTCATTTTTCCGCAGAAAATATCGTTGGAAAATTCACTTTGTAACGAAAAGTTAATTTAAAAAAATGGGTACCACTGCATCGTAAGTATTTATATTTTCGAACGTAATTTCGGCACGTTTTTGAAATTCGGCGGGATTTCGGATTATAGTGTTGCCCTGGTGTTGCTAATAAAGTACTTTATGCGGGGAGAAAGCTCGGGAGAAAGACATTTCAAATCACGGTTTCTATGTTCCTGATTGGCTGTTTGATCTATCACGTGTTTGTTGACATCATTGACATCGTCTTGCAAAGATCGAAAAATGCGGGAAAAATGTTTATATGGGGACGCCATTGCGTCAAAGCTGACAGCAGTTTCATAATCTACAACCGCAGGCGCTTTACTTTTTGAGACGAATGGCGTTCCATATTTGCGCGAACCAATCAGAGCCGTGTACAGGGTTGGCCATCGGTGCTGGGTAGTGTTCTACAGGGAAGTAGCCAATGGAGAAGGAGAGAAAAGGGGCGGGGTATTTTTAAGGCACGCCCACCCGATTTTGACTCGCGCTCCGGAACATTTTCGATCTCTTTTCTTGTACGACTGCCGTTCGTGCGGTGATGTGTATGCAGAGTCCTCGGCAGGGAACGACAACTGGTTCGGATTGAAACGATTGGATTTAATCGGCGTTCAGCTCGCCGGGGTTTGGCGTGAAAATAAGCTCGGTTGGCGATTGGGGCCGGTGTTTTTTTAGTGTTTGACGGATCGGCTTCGAAATAAATAATAATGGCGGACGCCGACGCTCGACTCGACCACACCGATCCCGATTTCAAATATCTGATCGTAGATCGCAATGTGTTCAACGATCCACTGGCTCAGGCTGAATGGACATCGAAGAAGTTGGTTTGGGTGCCGCATGAAACGCACGGTTTCGTTTCGGCAAGTATTAAAACAACGGCCAAGTTGGAAGATGTCGACGAAGTGGAAGTTGAAGTTGCCGAAACCGGCAAACGTTTCACCGTCAACAAAGATGACCTGCAGAAGATGAATCCGCCAAAATTTAACAAGGTCGAGGACATGGCCGAACTGACCTGCCTCAACGAAGCATCAGTACTTCACAACCTCAAAGACAGATACTTCTCCGGATTAATTTACGTAAGAAAAATCCTCATGAATCGACTTACGCCCCTTTCGCATCGCGAGTCCCGTTCGTTCAAACGGCTCGTCAAACGTCAAAGGGGCGCAAGTTCGCCGCAGATTCCTATAATCTTCTATAATCACTTATGCCCCTATTGACCCCGTCTGCCCCCGCAAAAGCTGCCATTCGTTCACACAAGGGCGTAAGTTTCGGTGCTTGAAATTTTGGGCCATTATGCACGTTGGTCTAATCAGTGGCGTAATGAAAAGAATAAAATACACGGAGTAATGCGAGAAAATGGTGGTATGTTGATGAAGTTGATGTTTTCGCAGAGGAATGTTAGATGAATTATAAAAATGGTTTGAATTTTTGGAAGCCGGTTGAAGTTTGGGACCACTTACACCCCTTTTGCAACGTGGTACGCCCCGAAAGCGGTTGGTATTGGATCGTATGGGCGTAAGTCTAGTCGAAGTGTGGTTTTTTATTTCAAAAGCGCGCCAATTTTTTGCGTGACCTCCTCGAAGGCTCATAAGTGAATGTTCGCTTGTGTTGTTTTGTTAAGCAGCGTAATGGGAGGCTTCAGGTTAAAAATATATTTTTTTGCTGATCGTAAAATGGGACTGTTCGTTAATTAAGTGATTCAAATTCCAGGCAAAATATGAGTCATTTAGAGAATTGTGAATGAAATGTTAAATTTTCCTTGAATATAACGCTTGAAAAAAATGCTAGAAAGTTAATTAATAAAGAAATGTGCTTAAAAGTAAATAAGATTGCGTAATAACTGGTTTGAAAATTGAGGAAAGTAAAATTTAGGTCTAAATTCAGGGAAAAATTGTTTCAAAAAAATAAGGAAAATCAGGATATTGCTGCCTTTAATTTTTTTACTTAGGGGACATGTCACACTGGAAACGAGTAATATGGTTATCTGTTGCCAATTTTAACCAGAAAAATATGTAATTAATAAAATCTAATAATTCCATACTTAAAGAAGTTGATGAAAGTAATGTAAATCACGCTGTCATTGGACCAAACAAAATTGTAAAAATTTCCACCATAGGCAGGTTACACTACTGTAATAATAATGAGGAACACTTGCCACCGTAGACAGGTTTTCCACCATAGACAGATATTCCAGCATAGAGAGGCTTTTAAATATGTAAATCTCACTATTATTGGACCACAAAAAATTGTTCATTTCCACCATAAAGAAGTTTTTCTAAATAAAATCTTTCTCTAATTGGAGCCAAAGAAAGTTGGTAAATTTCCACCATAGACAGCTTTTCCACCATAAAGAGGGTTTTAAAAATATAACTTTTGCTACTATTGTGCCAAATAAAATCGGTAAAATTGCCACCATAGACAGGTTTTCCAGCATAAATAGGTTTTTAATACAGTAAAACCTGTCTATGGTGGAATCTCATTGGACCGGACAAAATGCCCACCATATACAGGTTTTTCCAGCATAGAAAGGGTTTTAAAAATATTTAGCATGCAGTCTATGGTCCCAAAAAATTCAAATTTTCCTCCAGAGACAGGTTTCCCGCTAAAACTGTTTCCACCGTAGGCAGGTTTTACTGGAATATAAATCTAGCTATTATTCAACAAAACAAAATTGTTAAAATTGTAACCATATACAGGTTTTCCAGCATAGAGAGGTTGTTTAAAAATATAAATCACGATGTCATTGGGCCAAATAAAATTGTAAAAATTTCCGCCATAAGCAGGTTACACTACTGTAATTATTAGAAATACTTTTGTGAAATTTGTGGTGACAGTTTCTCTCATTTTTATTGGTGTGTGAAATACAATGACGAAATTTGAGGTCAAAAGCAGTTGTGTTTTCGGTTTGATGGCTTTCGAAACGACTTTTTGACAGTTGGGTTGGAAAATGGGCGTGACCTTGAAGGGATTTTTGCACCCTAAAATACAAAAAAATGTTGCCAAAAAAAGAAAGTGTCGCTTTTCAAGGTGAGGTAAAATGCCTTCAAGAAAACTTTTACGGAAATTTTGTATTAAATAGTTATTTTCAGTTGTTAGTACTGGTGTAGAATGTAAAAAAATTTATTATAGTTATATTTTTTGAAGGGTCAGTGGCATTTATTTTATTCTGACCGGTTGGAATTTGACCACGTGACACATTGAAGTCCAGTTTTCGTCACACCTTGATTTTCAATAAGTTCCTTTCCTGATGTGGTGGTGATTAGGAAATTTTTGCATACCAATGAAAAGACAAAGCAAAGTGAATACAGTTTATATATTTAGATTTTTAGGGTTCAAAGTTTTCACTTCAGCTTGAAAGTTGTTTGTTTGCCAATGAACTTCGCGGTATGGTGATGAGTCATAAATAATTAACCTGATATTAATGTACTGCAATTATGTACAGTAACAATTGTGCACCGAAGTTTCCTATATTGGTTCAGTATTACTACTTAAAAAATAAAGACATTAAACTTTATTAATATTAATCTCTTTTAAAATTATTAATTTTGTAATTTCATTATGTACTTTTTTTTACTATTTTAAAAAGTTCACAAATTTGAACTAGATTATAATTCAAATTAGTATTTTATTTAGGAAAAATTACCAAAAGTTTTATTATTGGCAATTTAATTAAAGTTTTAATGTATAAAATACAATTTAATTTTTAATGTTTATAAACAGTTTGAATGTAATAAATTAGTAATTATTACTATTCTTCATTATTATGATTAATTATAATTATAAGTACATATAACCACAATGATCATTATTTTATCATAAATATAATAATTATTTTGGAATTGACGAATTTTTGAAATGGAACATATTATAATAAAATAATTAATAATAATAATGTAATTCAAGTTATTCAATTGATATTGATTTGCTATTTTGTCTTTGTTTCTAAAAAATGCGTAGCACGTAGTCCACCCGATGACGTCATCAGTAATACCAATGTAATATTCTGAATGAATGGAGTTTAAAGTTTAGTTTAGTATAATTAAAAATAGAAGTTGGAAGTTGAATAAAAAGGGTCGAATTTCAAGATACATGACAGCACTGATTGTACATGTATGTGTATTATGTTTCCTAATGTGAAACAAGGATGTCTGACATTGCATTTGGTAATTTTACAGGCGTAATTGTCAGAAGCCACGCCCACTTCAATTAACCTCGACACCTTGTTTATAAATTACCCCTCACTTTGGTATAAGTCAACATTTTAATTTCCGAGAAATTGCTGAACACCAGGATTTATTTTGTTCGCACATTGTACTCTGAAAATAAACATTTTAAATGAAATTGGATGAAATTAAAAAATCTCCACCAGATGGCGCGGTAGTAGCTCTGCTGCAACGCCACCCTGGTGGTCTAGTTTTGCAACAACGTTGTTTTTCAGTTTTTAAAGAGGGGAAAATGTTCAGGAAAAACTAAATTAATTGTTTTGGGCAGTGTAGCTAATGGTGTAACATTAGCATAATGTCGCCATTTCGTCGAGTCAAGCGCCCCCTAGCGGTTTTTTACAAAACTAATGAAGCAGGATAATGCATTTGCTGGGATTGCTTTATAACTATACATTTTCTTCAAAAAATGTTTCAACTTGTATGATAAATTTTGTCAAAAATAATGTAGGACTGCATTACAAAAGCGGCCATATTTTTTGGCAGCTTATAGCGCCCCTAGCGGATTTTTACAGAATCAATGAAGTAGGATCTATAAATTTCATTGTTTTGGTTTCTCTTATTTAAAAAAAAAATACGATTGGACTTCCAATAAATACAATTTTGTGTAAAAACAATGTAGGGCTATAATTGGGAGAGCTGACTTAATTTCTAGACTAGCTGGTAGCGCCCCTAGCGGAGTTTTACACAACCAATGAAGTAGGATTTGAAGTTTCTGGTTATGGCTTCTAATATTTTCTTTAAAAATGTGCTTTGACTTCTAATACATATATTTAAAAAACAATGTAGAACTGCTCATAGCGCCCCTAGCGGATTTTTCCCGAATGTCGGCAGTAGGATCGGGATTTTGTGGATATTTTTTGTTGTTTTGGCTTCTGTTTTGAGGGTGCGGTGTGAAAAGGAAGCAGATTTTTGCTATTTCTGCTGATGAGGGAAGGTTGATGAGTCACATACACTCACATATACTTTGTGTACTTTGTGTTTGTGTGGGAAGGAAATGGAGGAAAAAAGGTTTTTAAGGGACATGTGGCACCTGTGACCACTCGAAAACAAAATGGCCGCCGTTTGTTGCTTCGGCTCCTTTCCATTATTAATTCCTTTCTTTCTTTTCTCAGCTGTGTGAAAATGGATGTGTAAAATTTGAGGAAATTTGCTCCAATGCTCCACCGGCTTTCCATACCTGGGATTTGAATCATAATCTAAATTTCAAAAACGGAAACTGGCTTGAATGATGACGTCATTTTTAGAAATGTGTAATAGTTTTTTCCTTATCTATAAACCATTCACAGGTGATGCAATTTATTTTACATACTATATATGGGATTATTATCCTTGTTGGGTGTTAAGGAAATTTGAATTTGAAGGGAAGTATATTATGTTTTTATTTCCACTTGTAAATAAGTAATTTTCTTATAAACTCACTTTCAAAAACAAATTTGTAAAATAGTGGTAACATTAATGCAGGTATAGTTATTTGGTATATATGTAAACTATACTATTTAGGACAGCGTTTTATTATTAAATAAAAGTTTAAAAACCTCTCTATGGTGGAAAATCTGATTTTTTTTTATGGGAAAATAACAATAGACTACATGATAAAAGTGTTTTAAAAAGTACTCTGTGCTGGAAAACTGTTAAACCTGTCTAAGGTGGAAAGTTTTGCAGTCCCTTGAGATTCCACCATAGACAGGTTTTACTATACACGTATTATATTTTTAAAATGAATTTATATTCAAGCTGAAATATTTAAATTATGAAATCTTGTGAAATTGTTAATTTTAAAAATAGTTGCTCATAATATATATACATATTGTATATTATTCAGTGTCTAATTATAATAATTAATGATAACATATTTATAACTTAGAAAATTAAAATAGTATTAAATTGCACAAACTTGGTTTTATGAAGAATTAATTTGCATAAAGGGAAATAACAACCCCATTTTGTTTTACTATCTTGGTAAACTTGACCAATTTCAGTAGGCGTGTCCAATTGCCAATATGGAGGCCGTAATGTGGAGAATCTGAATGCTACAACCCTATTGGCTGTTGCCTAGATATCCACAATAAGGACGCCATTTTTCTTCTGTATTTCAGCCAATAGCAAGGCACGTGAAATCGGTCTATTAAATATAGTTTATTAACTATGTAACCTTCCCAAGAAATTGTGTATAATTATATTTATGTAACAATGGCTTCCATTATTGTTTGTTTATTATTTGGGTTTATATTTTTATTATAGTACTACTTAGAAGGGGTTTGTTTTAATTCCAGGAGTTTTACATTCATAATGAATGTGTGTTGCTTTTCCCCACTTCACCATATAAGGTAGTGATTTCATTTCTGAAATGTTTAGTGTGCCAAATAAGCAACAGAGGGCCAAGAACTGGGCCAACAGGTTAAAACCAACTGCTTTTCATTATAAATGACTACTTCAACAATTCTTATTCGGGGATTAAGTAAAATAATAAACTGTCCATTTTTTTAGGGGGTGGGGTAAATTTTTTACACATTCTTGTAAACGAATTTATAGTTACTAATTTTCCTTCTCCCTGTAATTTATTTCTTTTATTTATATATAGCGGTTTGTAATAATTTTTAGACCACGTGCGAAAAACTTGTCCAAGTGGTTGGCAACACCTGCTATTAAATAATAAAAAATAACTGGATTTATAAGTAAGACACGTTTTGAATTTTAATGTGTAATTTTAATTTGTAATTTTGATAAAATAATTCACCTGGTTATGGAAAATAGTAATTATTGTTTTAATATTATTACAGGTATATTGGAAAATATTAACAAGGTTTTTATAATCTGTGTTTTGTATTTTTTGCAGACATATTCTGGACTTTTCTGCGTTGTAGTTAACCCATACAAGAAACTGCCCATTTACTCAGAGAAAATTATCGAGTTGTACAAGGGTAAGAAGAGACATGAAGTCCCGCCCCATGTATTCGCAATTACTGACACAGCATACAGAAGCATGTTACAAGGTAAAGTGCATTTTTCTGTTACTAATTAAATAAATAGACATTTTTGTTTGGTGGCAAATAGGAACTTTTGCACTATTTTCTTGATAATTTTAAAAATGGAAACGTTCAAATGTGCCCCACAATCCGGATACTAATTATGTTACAACGTCATTTTATGATTCATGAAATTTTTCCAATTTATGAAGCGAATTTCAGTATTTTACGTGTTAAAAAAATCGAGCTAGTACTCGGTAGGGACTGCAGGTGGCGCTGCATTTGAGAATAGAATTTAGCAGCATCGTAATGGCCGCCGTTCGCATCCCCATTATAAAGTTGTTTAGAACTTCTATTACAGTTGTTCTATTTAATACTGGACTGCCATTGCAGCGCCACCTGGTTGTTATAGATATAAATCTAGTGGGTCGTGACTGTGGTCGTGAAAGGAAAACAAGGCCAGGTGGCGCTGCGGAAACGGGGGAATATAGTCACTGGCTTTTCAACGTAAAATGCTTGCAAACTGTGAGAATAAGAAGCAGCATTTGAACTTTTTTTAGGATTTACTTTTCACAATGTGTTGCTGAATTTTCATTAGAGTATTGCCGACAATTTAAGGAACAAATAGTGCCAATTCAGTGTGAAGTTTTACCTATTTCAGATAAAACTCTATATGTTACTTACAAATTTGTTAAATTACATTTGAAAGTTTAGAATTTACTAAACTAAATCTGTATTTTTGTTAGAACATATTATAGTACATTCAATTCTTTTTAACCATTTGGTGCAATGGAGATAGTGTAATCAGGACTTAGTATTAAAAGTATATAATTAAGATAAAAGAGATAGGCCTATATTAGTATTTAAAATTAGATAAGATATTGTCTAGTTTTTCCCAGAAAGTCTGGCATAATTTTTGGGAAAGATTTGGAAAGTTTCCTGCTTTTGTACTGTGGTATCTAAAACACAAATAATAGTTAATAGGCCTCGAGTAGCCACGCCCCTTTTCCATAGGGCGACACCTTGTGGCTCTGCACCAAAATACTGGGCAGGTAGCTTCTTCAGGAAAACCCCCAATAGTCATTATAGAATCAAAAGGGCACAATCAATGGGCCAAATCATCCCAACAAAATCTAATGAACCCTTTGGTCCCAACAAAGTCTAATTGGCCCAATGGTCCTATTGTCTAAAGGGCCCAATGGTCCTATTGTCTAAAGGGCCCAATGGTCCTAACTGAGTCTAAAGAACCCAATAGTCTAAACGGAATCAAAAGTGTCCAATGGTCTTAATGAAGTCCAAAGGTCCCAATATTAGTTGAAATGAAATATGAAGGGCCAAATGGTTTTAATGAAAACCAAAATGCATGGTATGCAAAGGGCATTATACATTCTGATGGGCACAGTGACCCTAACGGAATCTAAATGGCCCAATGGTCCTTGTGTAATCCAAAGGGCCCTGATGAGATCCAAATGGCTTAATGATTTGTGACCTTGCATGTGCAAAATGAACACATGTTCTTGGTAGGCAAGATTCATAGCTACCCTGCCAAGTTGCGTTATAAACTACCACCAGGTGGCGCAAAATTTGTTCTCGTGTTATGTTTTTGCATAATAATAATCCAGAAATAATTATGCAATGTTGCAAGTGTGTTTATCTTTTTTAAGACTTCAATGTTGAACCTGGGGCAAATTTTTAAGCCTATGTAGGACGCCATGTTTAAAATATTTTAAAAACTCCCTTCAAAGGATTAGAAATATAATGTTAAAAAAAAGATGTCCTGGATTTGCTTTCTGGTAAAAGATTAAGTTGAGTGCTAGTTCAGTTACTAATTAAAGTGCGATGTCATATCGTGACACTTCCCATATGTTATGTTATATTTTATGGATGTCCACTTTGATTCAGTGCAGAAACTCGTTTTTCACGTTTTTACATAAACAAATATGAGATGTAAATTGGTTTGACATCGATACATTTTCCAATAGATTATTGGATTATTTATGTTGTAATATGCAAGTTAAAGTTTCATTATTATTTTACAGTTTTTAAAGGTTTGCAGTGTAACATGGGGAAAATTATTTCGAAACTTTGAAATTTTGCTTTTAAAGGGACAGTCAAGTCAACAAAAAATTTATAATAAGTTATTCAGAGTGATAAACTATAGAGAATGGCTATTCGGTATGTTAACCAATTCGCAATAGTTAACGAGTTATTAATTAAATTCGAAAAAGGTATGCTGACAGCAAATTCAACAGCCGTTATAAGTAAAGGCAATGG
>JAQIWR010002019.1:0-12135 GCA_034695945.1 Glomeris hexasticha
TAGAAGCCCCATTTAATTGGTACACTCTTTTGTCCGTTTTTCCCCTCCACCAGAACAGATCCGCTGGCACAGGTATAGGACCATAGTGACCTTGAGGTCTGATTAGAAAAAAACATTTGGCCCTTTGGATTCAATTTGAAACATTATATAGAAGCTTTTAATCTGAAAGGACAATTGGGCCCTTTCATTTGCCAGTTGTTGCATTCAAAAACACAACGTTTTGAAGTTGACATTATGATTTATAAGCACTGCCAGAGTTGCCGCGCCCAACCAACAGAGGGCGCGACGGTCTAACTGCTCGAGGCCCATATAGATTTATACAATTTATACAAATTTCTATAATCTCACTCCCAATTAAAAATCTTGTAAAATATTTAAATTCCTTACCAATATTGCCTTGAAATATTATCCTTGGAATTTAGCAAAATATTATCTTTATACATGTATATCTATAACCATTTTTACTGTATGCGATCCAAATCTTCAGCTTATTTATAACAATAAGTATCCGTTATTTGGGTGGTGGGATAGTCACTCCTCTATTGTTTGTCATATCCTCATCTTTTGGTCTGTGATATAATAAAGCATTATTGATTTCTGTTCGTTCCGTTAACATTAATGTAACAAACTTTCCCGAATGACGGACACATTCAAGGTATAAGCTGGTTTACGCCAAGTGAACGGTCGCCACAAACCCTAATCACTGGAGAGACGTGAACGAGCCCGATACGACTAACCACCCAAATACATATACAACACCATGAAAAACAACGACAATAACAGCCATGAAAAACATTGTACTTACTTGGCCCATTCCACGCTGAGGATCAAGTGGTCGTATCCGTATCCGTTCAGGTAATGTATGGCTTTGGTCGCGTCGTCTCTTCGATGGAACGTGATGAACGCAAAGCCCTAAATACGCGACATCACATTTTCAATTTATGTACAACGCAGATGGAAACATTTCCAGTCAATAACTGACCTTGGATTGACCGCTAGCCTTGTCCTTCGCCAGGTAGATTCTCTGAATGTTGCCAAAATGTCGGAACAGCTCTTGCAGGTCCGTCTCCCGGGTGTCCTCGGAAAGATTGGTCACGCGCACCGTTGCCAATTCGTCTGCAAAACCAGACATTATATTATATGACGCATTGTTCAATTGAAGTTAATTCATTCGTTATGAAATTCGTCCGACGCTTACGTGGAGATTGCATGCTCTCGCCGTGTCTGTTACCACCTTCGCGTAGATTAGGTGGCACATATTTCCCAGATTTAGCTTTCTCGGCTTCGGCAGCCGAAGGTACACCGGTGGTCGGTTTCTCATCTTTCGGCAGCAGGGCATCCGGTGGTAAAACGGATCCCTTGTAAGGGCAGCTGGTGGTCCAGTGATCGCTCGAGCATATCCTGCACTTCACCAACTTGGTGTTCTTCAGTTTTGACAATGGATCATCGTCCATCTGCTTCTCATCCTGCAACAAAACGATGGCTACGTATTATACTCTGAACGCGGCAAGTGCGCAAACGACCTCGCTTACATCTTTGTCGCTGACGTACTGCATGAACACCTCTTCTGCGCAGATGGTATTGGCCGGATTTGGACCAGGAGGATCGTTATGAGCAGATCCAAATTTCTTCCATGCCTGAAAAATAAGCGAATTATAGTCTTTATTGTGAATCGGCAGGAATAAAGAAAACGAATTTCATTTGGTCAGAAATAAATGCAACCTTGCGCTGGGCTATGGACTTCGACACGAGCCGGGTTTCTATCTTGTAATGTCGTATTATCTATTATCAATGTAGAAGACAGAAGAAAATTACGACAACTTTGGATAAGACCACAGTACTTACTATCAGCTCAAAAGTTTGGATTTTACTGTACGCGTATTTCTGTATCGTGTCGATAAAAGAAAGTAACGCGTCCTCCAAACTTCTGAGCGATTGTTTTCACTTAGACTACCTTGATCTTCTTCCCCTGTTCGTTGTATTTACACTCAGTTACTATTTTTGTATTGCCTTCTATCACTTCATTGTAAGACGGGAACGGAGCTGAAATTAACAACACGAAACAGACACTTCTGTGAACCTCAACACAAAAATCATTCCTAAAAGTAGACAGCACAACGGCAGAAATGACAAAAGCTGTTAAAAACAGATGTACGTGTATATATAGTATTACATAGCATGCATATATTGGTTCTAACAACTACACTTCAAATCAGCCTTCAATACCTTTAATATCCTGGATTACAATTGGGGTAATAATTTTAGTCACACTTTTATACGGCTTTTCCTAAGCGGATTGTTCTCCGAAATGGTGAATTGCATCCATTTTTATGAGGGCAATGCCAGCCAATCTTGTCATAAAATATACCACTGTGTGGGTATATAAGTATTAAAAATATAATGACGGATAAAAATCAATAGCTGGATTGTCTTTTTCCACTATATACTTAACTACTTACAAGCAGAAAATTCAAAAAACTTTATTTTTGATCAATGTTCACTAATTACAGAAAACTGAATACATAAGTACGAATTTATATTTTTGAATCAAAAACTTCTCTTTTATTATTTCATAGATATATTTATTGATTTATTTACCTAGTACATGTTTTTTGAAGGATCATCTACAAAACTCAACTTATAATATGCCCTAACAAATAAATACCTGTTTTCAACAAAAAAATAACTGCAGTTTGGTGCCATAAAACGGTGAAAACCCACCATTTTATGGCACAAAACTGAGGTAATTTTTTGTTAGGGAAAATACGTATTGTATATCCTTGGGTATATCTGGTATATCAACCATATATCCACTAATAATTTTGGATTTGTGTGGACAGCCTATTGCAGTTTATTCCGATATTTCATGTGCCTGATATGATGCAAACAATAGGTTTAAAACCATGAAACGAGGCATATTTACCGTCGCCTTCTTCAACCTGATCTGCCCAGCTGGTTCCAATGCTGGTTCTCAACCTATATTATACAGTATTAACATCAAAAATACAGTTATGAGCATAAATAATGTCACATCTTATTCTTACTCGTTATCTTCAATGGTAGTCGCCGGCATATTTGAAATTTGAAGCGGAATTTAGCACAATCCTACGTGGATTCTTTCACGAAAAACGACCTGCTATTTATCAGTATCAAGATGGCGCGTGTTAAGAGATCTACGACGCTGCATAGACAGTGCTGCCATCTAGCGAGTTGATGCTGAACTAATTCACGTTTCCGAAGGTTCCAAGAAATATCTGCTGGTGGCGCTGTGGCCATTATTATTAATTATTATTATTATTATTATTATTATGACTTTCACCAGATTGGGATACAGCATAGGCTCTCGGGTACGTCCCTCATAAATTAATAACTGCGAAAGAACTGTATGAATTTAATGATGACGTATTACATTGTGTCTTTTTCAAATTACGTATGCACTGATGACAAAATCAAGATAAAATAGACTGCGACTTAGGTGTCATGTCAAAATGGCAAATATATATTAAACGGTGCTGCCATATACCTCTCGCATTGTGATCAAATGTCGTGAATGAGCCACGACTGCCAAATATAAATACTATGTTGGGTGAAAAATGGTTTACAGATGGTGGTAGAATACATTCAGTGTGGTTAAATACGCATTTACATACAACCTTCTGACAAAAAATGTCGGCTGGGCCATGAAGGTCTATGGTTTTTTCTTTTACCTTTTTAAAGGGACAGTCAAGTCAACGAAAATTTTTTAAAATGTTATTCGGAGTGATAAACTATAGAGAATGGTTATTTGGTATGTTAACCAATTCGCAATGGTTAACCGTCGAGACGGATTTGTCGATGGAACTCCTTCTTTGCGCAGATTGACGGCCCAAGGGGCCAAATCACCCATGGGGGTTGAGATATAGAACGTAACGCCTACGATCGAGCGGGCGAAACGACCGTTACGACGACATCTGGCTGTCACCGTCAATTGGCTGCTCCCCTCCGCAAAAACGGGTAGAAATTTGTTTTTGGCCTAAGCTTGGCCAGGCGATGTTGCGAACGGGGGAATGTGTGCGCTACCGAGCACAGCCCTCGCCGTTGTCCTCCCCATTGCCTTTACTTATAACAGCTGTTGAATTTGCTGTCAGCATACCTTTTTCGAATTCAATTTATAAATAACTCGTTAACCATTGCGATTTGGTTAACATACCGAATAGCCATTCTCTATAGTTTATCACTCAGAATAACATATTAAAAAATTGTTTTTGACTTGACTGTCCCTTTAAAGGTGAACTGACAGGGTCGACGATAATCCGTGAGTGAGTAGTGATTGTGTCCCTGATAACGATGGCACCATCGAAAATCCTGTAAAAAAAAAGAGTAAACAAAGTTATGAGCGTTTTACCGAATTTGTCGTCGACAAGCGGCTTGCGAGCGGCTGCGAGTATGAATAGAACGATACTCGCAGCCGTTCGAAAGCCGCTCGTAAGGCGCATGGCAACGCTTTGCGCGCGCTTTTCCGTAAAACGCTTATAACTTTGTTTACTCTTTTTTAACAGGATTTTCGATGGTCCCATCGTTATCAGAGACACAATCACTACTTACTCACGGATTATCGTCGACCCTGTCAGTTCACCTTTAAGTAATTTTGTCTATTGAATAAACGTGTGTATAATAATTAATTAATTTGCAATTCTACGATTCATTTCGCAGTGACGTGATGGCATTTCCTGAGGGCGTTGTGACACAAGTTTCATCCCCGTTGTCCGGGTTTCGTTTAGGTGCTGTCGTAGTTTGCCGGCCGGCGTTCACCGATGAAGTGACCGACGAGATTTCCTGGTTAGCTGGTAGGTGTGTTGTGTTATGAGCGTCACCTTGTCCGTGGTTTTGTAGGGTTTTTCCATCTGCACCCGGTGTCACACTACTTCCTCCACCTAAAACAGAAACGTTACCGGTCGTCTGCTTGCTTTTCGTTGCCGCGTTAAGTTGCTCGATGGCTCTCCTCTTCATGCGGGATCTCATACGCCGGATGGTTCTGCTGGACTGATATCCTACTCCATCGGTCTGTTGCTTCATCTGTTTCCTCTGTGTAGGCCATGTCACAGTTGGGCTACAAATGAAACGCTTTCTTTACATTACAACAAGGTTCTAACGAATAGTTAGTATGCCAATAAAAAATATGTCACCTTTCTCTTTCCTTGCAAACTGTCTGTGATTCCAGCAATTCCAGTTTGGCTTTCAGTGTTGCAACTAAAATTATATGTAAAAAAATACAGGTTTAATAATCATGCACATAATTCCTTAAAATTGTATTTTCACCTTCTCTTTGTAGACATTCCACCTGTTTCTTGTAACCGCAATTTTGGCATTCACATTCATCAAGTAGTTCAGTGTTACACTCTTCATTTTCCACCGATTCTATTTCCTCATTTTCCACCGTTTCTATTTCCTCATTTTCCACAGCATTGTCTACAATTTCTAATTCTTCGTTTTCCACCGTTTCCAATTCTTCGTTTTCCACCGTTTCTAACTCTTCATTCTCCACAGTTTCCAATTCCTCGTTCTCCACCATTTCTATTCCTTCATTTTCCACGGTTTCCAAATCTTCGTTTTCAATCATTTTTATATCATTTTCCTCCTTCACAGTTTCCGGTTGTTTTTCTTCTTCACAATTATTGTCGTCTATGAAAATCTCTTCAATATCAGGAGATGGTGAAGGCTTCGGTGAAGGGCTGCAACTAGCGTTGATCTCGATTTCATCTTCGCTACCGGTTTCATCAATGACAATCAAATCATCTGGTCCTTCGTGCTCAACATCATCGTCATCATCGTTTAATTCCGGCGAAGAAGAAACCGTTATTTCCTCCATCGTCAAGCTACAATAATATACACACATTAAAACATCGAATAAAATGCGTATTTTAACCAGTAAACTCAATTATTACCGAGCACTGAATCAAACAATACCGATAACAAACCATGTGCAGTAAACACAACAACAGATCACATTTCAACCCGGTATAAATCGGTTATAGCGCGTCACGAAACCCAAAGAGCCAATTGGCAGTTGATCTCCACAAGCTTCGACCAATCGGATGCAAGCAGGGACAGGATATTGCGTCAATAACAGGACCATCAATATGCGACGACCAGAGTTATAATTTCGAGCATTCTCAACAGAAAATACAATTGTTCTCATTTTGAATAAGTTTTTGTCCAACTAAACATCCAAAATGTAACTCAACTACAATTTATTTTTAACGCTCGCGACCCGCATTGCCCATAAAAATCTATCCGATCCGCACTTTAAACCCGCAATCCGCAAAGAGGCGCTGCCTTCTCCCTGTTTTAGTTTCCACATCACTACATGAATTCGTTATTTTAAAAATGATTAATGATATTCAATGATGTTAGAGTTTATTTGTTTCGGCGTTAACGCATGTCTGACTGCAATTTTCTTCAAGTTGTACAAAGACAAGCGTAAAACTTTAGAACACTTACAGGCAAGTATATTTATAATGCAAATGATCGAACGTTTTCTAAACTGCATTTTTTTATATTTTCGGCCGTTCAAACAGGCAAGGTTTGACCGTATACGGTATTAGCTATTATATATAATAGCTAATATACCATCCACTCTTGCTAATACTATTGAAAGATGCAGCACTGAATTACAACCTTTAATTGTATTAAATTTATATTCTTTATCCTCATTTTTTTGCATTATCCAGATTGCACCATTTTCTGATTGGTCAGGTTCCCATATAACTTTCCACCAATAAAATAGTTCATATTTTGTGACATTGTTTTTGCTTATATAGTGACATGTCATGTAAAATAAAGTTTTAAATGTCTGAAAATGTTTGAACATACACATATGACATTTCAGGGTTCCCACCAATTTCTGAAGTTCATTTCCCTGACATATTAGCAACATTTTGCACAATTTCCCTGACATTAGCAACATTTTGCACAATTTCCCTGCATTTCCTAAAATCAATTAAAGTTTTGTTTTACTTGCGATTGATCGACCACGTAAAAAATACAGGAAAGTTCACGAAATACTGCAGATTTTATAATTCCCTCCAATAAAATGAAACACTGAATATATTGTTTACAGAATGCTCCACGGCTAGAAATTGACGGGCAACTTGCAAAACAATTGGCAGTTGCACCGGATAACACATTACCATATGTAGTACTTCAAGGGTCAGTTAAAGCTCTCTACTTTCCTCTGCAAAGCACCAACGCACCACTTGCATCTGGGGTCATCCACGAAAGGATTATTAAAGAGCACCAGGTTGCTTGGAATTGGACTTCCAGATGGTGGTAATGAACCAGAATGAATCCCCTACCTATTCGTGTATTGTACAATCGGAATATTGAAATACAAATTGTCTTTCCATAGGTATCCCAGAGAACGTGTGGTACATCGGTCAGTGAACAGTGTACCTTTTGTCTTGCGACGTCCTGATGGGTGGGGCAAGTATCAAGTATTGGTGACGGACCATGAGCAGTCTTCACACCTTACCCTTAGTGCCGTGCACGAAAAGTTCGAGCCGCACAGTCCCGGTTTCTTTCAGTTCATCGCGGAGTTCTTCGCTGGCGAACGATCAAAAGTAAATCTTACAGTAATGATAAAATATATTCATTCAAGAATACAATGGTTACCTTTCCGGTTACAGGGTGTGCAGACTATGGAGTACATGTTGACCGAAGGCACGGTCGTAACCGCGGTCGGGGAACTTGCGCTGAAAGGTGGCCGTACGGAGTTGAGACCTCCGCAGTCATCTGCCGGTTACGAGTACTTCTTGACCACCCAATCTGACGAAGCCCTCGTTCGCAACGTTCACGGGGACGTCAAAGAACTCGGTATGGTGACGACCATACTGGGTGTGGTGGCAGTCACCTTCCTGGCAGTGACGGTTTACAAAGTTTACGTTAAGCGAAAGGATGAGGTGGATCGAGAGCGTAGGGCATTTGAAGCAAGGGCCGCTCACCGTCCTCCACGAGAGCAACTTACCGAAGCTGAAACCTGCACAATATGCTTGCAGAACCCTCGTGAGGTTATCCTTCTAGAATGTGGTCATGTATGCTGTTGTACGACGTGCGCGGAGTCCCTCTCGCCACCCATGTGCCCAATCTGTAGGCAACCTATCCGTAGGGTAGTTCAAGCGTACATTTCTTAGTTGTTGCGTTCAATACTACTGTATATAATAATTGTTGATTAAAATATCACCTGTTTGTTGACTGTTGATGCGGCATATGGCTTCTTCTTTTGTGAAAGGGTCTTTCCTCTGGGGATCACGTGGCAGATGGAGGTGCCGAGACCTGAAACACAGGAACAGAAACTACTTATCTCATGCAATAAGACCTGTTTAAATTGCAAAGTGTTAAACAGTAACATGTACAAAGGGTTTTTAGTAAAAGTGAATCACCGAAGAAGTAAAAGGCACATATGGGAATGCTGATACTTTTTATACCCTTTGAAAAGTTGAGTAAAGGATTGCCAACATAAGTAATTTCCACAATACATAATTACAATCACAAACTGAACCAATTAGCATTCATCTAAATAATAATCATATAAATCGTATGTTTCCAAAGTAAAATCATTCTTGGTAAAATGCAGTGAAAACTACACACACGTAAACCTTAAAATTATTTCTAAAATTCACGACAATTATTTGACCGGTTTATTTCTTAATTGAACCAGTCGGCCCAATGTATTTGACATATAAATGTTAATAAATGACACAAGATTCGTTGCACTTTCCACCCTAATTATTTGGAGATTACTTTTGGTCGGTGCACTTTAATGTGTACAATAAAGAAGAAGAAGAAGCCCCTGGCAACAATAGAAGCAAACTTTAAGTAGTCTTTCATCTGAAGTCACAATGGGTGTCTGCAGGTAGACATCAAAGGAGTGTAAGGGGGTTGGTGGAGTAAAATAAGCATGCAAGTCGACCATGAAAATGAAATCGATGGCCACCATCACACACACATCAATCACTCAGACCAAGATCCGTGTAAAGACATACTGTATATACCTATGAACCAACAAAGTGTTGTACATGCAGTAATACAGAAGGTTTTATAGTGTTTACTCGTACTCGTAAGCTGTATATAGTTGCTGGCTTGACAGGTGACCACAAGACTTTGGCATGGTGCAGTAGGCAAGTGCATGGGAAGAGAGGTGAAAGTTAACAAGGAAAAAGGGGGCTGTCGCATTTAACCTTGAAGAAAGAGAACCTTGAACCCTCGCCCCAATATCTACAACTTCTCACAGTGACCCTCCCACGGGAAAACCCTCCATCGCATGAAATCACCTAGAAAAAACACACATAAAACTCTCTTCGAACTCCTGCACTTCGCGATCAAGCCGATATTCTTCCCACAAAACTGCATGGACAAATATAAGAAAAAGTTACAGCAGGATTGGATTTAAACTGCTGCAGAGAAGCCATACTTATTTAGGTCGATTCAAACTTACAATCAGTTTTTAATGATAATGCACTGTAATATGATTTTACAATCATGATTTGAGTTGTAGATTGAATGCAGCCAATGTCTATACAACGTATTATTTATATTGAAGTTCAGGGTTTACTCATTGGTTTACTCTTCTATTCCACTTGTGTGGGTGGACCATGGGTGAACTGATATGAGGCGGTTGTCTGGTGTCAAGGTTACTTGTTTAAGGTTGGCAAACACACGTGGCTGAAAGCCATGAACAATGCATCACCAGGTGTATTTTTAGCAAAATTATTCCCAAATAAAAATGTCACTGTCAAAAATACTACAAGGTCCAGTGGGCAGTAGTTGTCCGAATTTCCCCCTCCACTTTTTTCCCTTCCTTTTGGTCTGTCCACCTGTATAGGATACGGATCTATCAAAGGAAGAGAGACAAGGTCCCACTGACCAACATTCAATGGACCGGTTTTTTAAGGGACTCCTTTTGGCAAACAAGGGCACCTGAGAAACTTTCCCTTTCCATTGGGCTACCTACACATTCAGCTTTCTTCCATGTCGCGATTGACGATGTACAAAAAAAGTAGAAGGACCAGAAAAAAATGAGGTACCCTCAGGCGTGTGAAATAGCAAGGTCAGATGTCATCCCAAGTTTCACTTTCCGGTGAAGGTCACCCCCCCCCTCCCCCCTTCCCCCAGAAAGAAAGAAACCAATAAGGGGAGAGGAGGACGAGAGGTTGGGGGGAAGGGGGAGGGCTTCCAAAATACACAAAAAATAGTAGACCAGACAGAAACAGCTGAAGCATTGCAATAAGCTTGGAATAAGCAACAGGTGACCAACAGGGATAATCCATATAGGACGTTAAATATTGTAGATATTCATGTGTACATGTGTACTATAAATAGTACTATAAATAGTACACATGTTCTACAATAACAAATTTGTAGAACTTTGAACTTTTCACGTGTTTCAGTTTGTAATGCAGACTGCATATGCTAATTTTGTGGAATAGAAAATGGGGGCATGCGGTCATCGGGGCAGAGTGAAAAAACAAAAACCAGTCTGCTTGTGAATAATTTTCAAAGGTAATTTCCGCCGTTGTTTACGCACTAAAAGTTAGTATTAAATCGTAAAGAAGAGGCTTGAAAATTTGCTGCACATTGTCCAAAGGCAAAGGATATCATGCATGCATCATCCTGAGAATAATTGCTCATTTATATTCCATTTTCCCCCCTTATGGCATGACCTTGAAAGAATAAAACAAAACGTCTTAACATTGTTTTAACTTCTTCCAAAACAACAACAACTCAACAATAACAAATTACAGTTTCATATAAATATGTATATTTTATTTCAGTCTGCAATTCAAAAAATACTTCTCACATAACATTTATTACAAGATAAAAGATGGCTAGCAGTGCAGATACCACTTACCACGCAAACTTAGCAAAGGTCCAAGAGGTTACATCGTGTCATGTGCAACGATTGCATATTTTTCAATAAAACTCCTTACAACAAGTAAGCGTTCGAATTTCCCGCGTTTTAAATTTCAAACTCGCAGTTTCAACGGCGCTTCGTCCAACAGACGCATGTAGCTATCTGTACCGCTTCTTGTACGAATTGAGTCAATTGACCCATTCACGAAATAATTAAAGGAAAACACTAATCCCACCAGCTCTATGAATCCCACTCATTCCCGTAATCGATTTCCATTACCGGATTTTGCCGGAAAAGGACAACACCAGTTTCCGGTGTACAGCAGGCATAAAAGCGCGGTGTTAGGTAGCGGTAGCGGTCGCGGTCGCAACGTTCAGCCGCAAAATTGTTCGGTTTCGTTTATTCCCTTAAAATACACATTAAAACGCGGCAATAATGTCGATGGAAAGTATTCCAAAGGATTTGCGAAACCTCCGTGCGTGTTTGCTGTGCTCTTTAGTCAAGGTTCGTGCTCAAAATTTCGTATTTATAACCAATTTTGCAATGTGAATACTACGCTGCTGATTTTGTTTTTGTGAACGACAGACATTTGAACAATTCGAATTTGACGGATGTGATAACTGCGATGAATACCTTGCCATGAAGAACAACAGAGACGGCGTCTACGATTGTACGTCGTCTAATTTCGACGGGTAAGTTTTCACGAATGGCGCAATAAATGCGTGCAAATTCGCCGTCGTAAAAATAAATGTCACTTGTTGTTTGGCGGTAGCGGTCGAACGAAACATTTCGCCACCGCAACCGCTCCAAAAAAAGTAAATAAAAATGGCGGTAAATTCAATTTGCTTTCTGCAGATACGCTGCACATCGAAACAACCTTTTTCACTCAATGGTTTCTTTCGACTCATGAAAAAAGTATGAAGTCCGTATAGTCTTTAATACCATAATTAGTTGGGGGGTCGTTCAATAATGATGTCGATTTAACATGCTACAGTCGTTTGCAACTCAAGATGACGCCTTTTCACTGAAGTGGAAGGATAAAATTTCTTTGCACAACTCCACTGGCAAAAGCGCCGTTTTCCGATTTTTACCTGTTGCTATTGCTTGTTGACAAAATCTTACGAATGCGTGTTATAGTTCGTCCCAATCCAACGTTGCATTAAATCACCCACTTAAAGGACAACCGACAAGGTTTTGGAACCTACCCTGAAAACTTTCACCCTAACTGAGCTAATGCCACAAAAAAT